>CM035798.1:44776994-44919494 GCA_020466265.1 Siphamia tubifer | reverse complement strand
AATGTTGACTCCATGGCGTAATCATCTGAGGAATAAGATTAGCATATCTTAGCACCGATTGAGTTGTCTCACTGGCTGCTGTGGGGAGGGGTGATTAAGGATTGATTGTCCCAGCAGGAGCGTTTGTGAAATTCAGGAGACAAGGATGGAGGAGAGGAGGAAAAACTACAGAAAGACAGAGAGAAGAGAAGCAGTTTGACTCTTAATAATGAAAGCCATCTTTATTCTTCATCCAATACTGTTACTGTATATTATAACTCGTCATTAAGTGACTTTCAACTAAGGAAACGATCTTTGTATGTCATTATTGCTTAAGTCTTATGCTGCTCAGGGCACTTTGTGGATCATTCCATGCCTTGGACAAAACACACCCTGGTGTTCTGTGGGGATCTAGTAGTTTATAGCTCATCCGGGGATAAGCTATTGCCGCTGCACTTCATCCGTTGTCCGTCATCGTCCACAATTCACTAAAATCACGTCTCCTCCCTCATTTCTTCACCGATTTCAATTCTGATTGATTCATTATATAGATCTAAGCACTGGGCACAAAACGTATCACTTTGTTTGTCAAAATTTGCCTTTGTAAATAATTTGTTTACAACTTTGTTTTTTCCCGTATCTCGCTAAAATCACAAATTTTCCCTCAGTTCTCAACAGATGACATTTATGATTGATTCACTGAGTTCAATTTCAATCCAGATCAAAGAAAGTAATTGCCCCAATATTATTTTCCACCAACAAACACCTGCGTAGCATTTAACAGCTTTAACCACAGTAATATGTCATTACCCAGTTACCTACTTTTGTTCAGTCACATGTTACCCCAGAGGAGCTTTGGGGGCTTCCTATACCATTCACACTGTTTTTGGCATTTGTTGATAAAAACACACAGACACACAGTGGGATTGTTTTTATGATCTATTGAATGACTCCCTTTTGTTGATAGCAAGACATTACAGCTGTGAGGCCCGGATGAGCACAGGACCATTGGACCTATATTACTTAGTTACTTTCTAGAAAACCTGCAAAGTATATACAGACGTAGTAGCACTTATACTGAAGTCCTCACACGATATTGTGATATTGTGTTACTGACATCTTGCACTGCTCTTGTTAAGGATATAAAAATGCCACACATTTGTAATTTGTCTTTCTTCTTATACTGTTGCAAATTTCACTTTCTTCAATAATCTATGTGTCGTTCAGTCTTTTCATATTCAATTGAGAATCCACAATCGGAAAATGAAAAAAACAATACTCATTATTTCATTATTCATATACAAATAGAAAATCAAACAAGTGTTTTTTGTTTTTTTTTTCATTTTTCAATTATATGCCCAAATGAAAAGTTCAAAATAAGCAAAATGATGAAAGGTTGGGTTTAATGGTGGTATTTTTCATATCTGATTTGAAATGACTTGTTCCTGTGGTACGTAAATTAGCTTCTCCTTAGATTGGCTTCTATGGCTGCACTGTAAACAAAACAACACCTGGTTACCAGTTGTCATCATGTCGACCTCCTTGAGAGTAAAGCATTGGCTCCCTTGGAATAACAAAAAAATATCCATTATCGCAGAATACTAGCCATGGTTGTCCAGCTCAATCAATCAATCAATAAATCAATCAATCAAATGTTATTTATATAACACCTCACAACAACAAAAGCTGAACAAGGTGCTTTCCAAAATTAGATAAAAACAATAAAAACAAGTAACAATTCTAAAGTATAAATGACAGCTCAACACACAGACATGTCAGTAACTTCCAGGTCATATCAAATCAGATAAATATAAAATGTCAGTATGAAACTCAGTAGTCGGTCTTTCCACTTTTTAATTTGTGCATAGAATTTTAAAAAAAACTCATGTTTTCACTTTGATTTGTACATGAATAATGAAATATGTCACTTTTTTCATTGTATAATTGTGAATTCTCAAGTGAATATGACAAGAATGAATAATACATGGCTTTTAAAGCACCTCTGGATGTACGTCACTAGTTAGTACACCAGAAAGAGGAACTCACATCGCACTTTCAAACTCCTGTATCGTGTCCATTCAGTCAACTGTGGAAAAGTACAGTTGACTCACATGATCTACTTAGAAACATCTATCATTCATTTAGTTACTAGTACATGTAACCGTGCCTAATGCAATATGAAGACTGACAATATATATTATTTAAATATTACTGAATTGTACTTAAAGCACGAGGGCATCTCAACCATGTCTTCTGTTGGAGGTACTTTTATTTTGGCTCAATATCCTGGTTATCAATTGCAGTGATTATTCACGAACGGTATTGGTATCAATCCTGGAACAGCCCTTTTCTTTGACACCTAACAAGTCCTGCAGCTTGAAATTCAATCGATAATGGGAATGAGTAATCAATTCTACATTTCAAGTAACTGCATTTAAGGAACTGATTCGCCTTCAATTATCAGTGAGTGAGATTAGTTTCCATCTCACGACCAAAGGAACAAGGACAAGGCACAACATTAACTAGTAAAATGGAAATTAAGTTCTTCTTTTTCTACTTTTGCACAGTCACTCACACCAGGGATTCATTATGATGCACCAAGAAATAACATTACATCAAACTAAAAAACTTTTCTGGGCCTCTGATTGTTGTTTTAACAAAGTGTGACACTATCTGTCATAATAGAGGATGGATTTTGCAAATCTGTGCTTTTGCAGAATTAATTCAGAATTAATTCAGCCTTTATTTTATCTGCAAAGTATCGCGGTAGAGACATCATTAACAAACCACTGTAGCTGAGCAAGGAATCATAATAAGAAGCGGGTGATAAAAACAATAAAAAAAAAAAAGGTATTTCAGTGTGATGAATGAATTCATTCATGTTCATGTTCACTAAAGTTTATATAAAACATCAGCTGAATAAAAGCCCTCACTACAAAGACAACAGAAGTATACACATGCTTTACTCCAGCAGATGTTCAGATACTGGCTCTGGTAAAAGGACAAGCAATTATTTGACTTTTATATCACAGTGAAAGGGAAACAGAATTCAATGTTGTCAAAGTATCAAAGTAGAAAGTAAGTGTTGGAGGAATATTTCCAAACTACAACGATAAACATTCATTTTTATTGTAAGCATCAGAACTCAAAGCAGAAATCACTTTGTCTTAGGAATGGGCGGCATGTCCAAAAATGTATATCATATCATTTGAGCCACTGGAAGTATACAGTATATATCACGGTATAGTACTTTTATAGGCTGCTATACATAAATAATACATTAATGTATACTTAAATTAAAACATTACTTTTAACTTAGTATTTTAAGGTTCTGTCAGTCCTACTGGGAGACTAAGTCAGGGTTCAGTGTCTTGTACAGCCAGAGGAAGGACGTGAACCTCTGATCCTTCAGTCATTGGACGACCCACTCTTCTAACTGAACCACAGCTGCCTCTGAATAACATTGCTGTGTTTTGCGATTGTAATGTTTTTGGTGTAATAGATATTGGTGGGTATTTGGAGTGCTCTGAAATTGTATTTCATCATCTACTACAGGGAACTGTTCTATAAGAAAAGAATGAGGTGAGTAATGAGAATAAAGTGGAAATATAAACTGAGAAGTGTTGGCAAAAATAAATTAAAAAGATAAATAGAAGAGTCATGTCACGTGACGTGCGTACGTAGTGACGTCACGCGACAACCAAACTTGAACTGAACTTTAAATCCGCCATTTTTTCCGGCAGAAGCTCGGAGCTCTACTCCAACGGGTAGACCAGAGAAATAAATCGGTAAGAAATGTGAATACATTTATACACCACCCTTATACAAGATGGATTTCCGCTGTCCTTTACCACACTATATCGATGATAAGCCATGACTCATAGGTACGGCTTCGTTCACGTTAAGCTAACGTTAGCTAGCAAATCGATACAGGTGGGATTAGCTTCGCAGACTCTGCTGTCTTTCTGAAGTCGTACATGTGTAATTTTTGGGATGACCAGACGTCCTCTTTTTCCCGGACAAGTTCTTTGTATTTGAGACTTAAAAATATGTCTGGGCTTTGACCCGTTGAGGGAGATGCTGCCGGTTGATCTGGTGGGTGGGTTTTGGATAGCGCCGCGTAAATGGCTTTGTGTGTGTGTGTGTGTGTGTGCGCGCGCGCGCCAGCCAGCCAACAAAGCAAGCGTTTTATTTTCTCGGTGACAATTAATGACCGGTTAATGAGGCTTGGTGGTCGGTCAAGATATTTTAATAGTTTCGCCATCCCTACTTGGAATAGACCTAACATTGTTGAATGTGGAGATGTTGGAACTTGTAAGAGAATAGGATAATAATGAAGCTGTGCTTTGAATGTCTTCAAATATTCATTAATCTATTACCCTTAACCTCAATATTAATCAAATGCTGCCACAGCAATAAACTAAGGCCTGCAAATATAAATTTATTAAAATATCACTGTTGAATGTGGAAAGTAGAAAAATAACACAATAATATAATAAAATGCAATGACATGTAATAGCGAATGTAAATACTGTATGATTAGACAATGTAAGTTTTACGATTAATTAAGTTTTATTTTTCCTTTAAACAAAAGAGAAAAAAAACAGTTTGTGTTCCAATGGAAAAACACAATGGTCTTGTTTGAGTGTCACTTTGCTCTCATTAATAAGTGTCTCCTTTGTTCTAGGCCTGAAATCAAGTTCTTAAAAGCAGCAACATTTACTGGGTAAGTGGTCATATTTGAATTCCATTTGAGTTATGCAGCTATGCAGTCGGGTGTAAGGATATGGTCATAATTATTATGAGAAGCATTATTCCTGTTCATCACCCATGATGGGGAGTTTTATTCCGTAAATTGACGCTATCACTTCCACTTCTACCAACAATGCCAATAATTTGGGTCTCTTTTCTGCTCTCCTCCCCTTTTCAGTCATTCTGAATGTGGAGTTGTAAAGACTGGTGTCACCAAATTGCAAACTTCTGAACCATTAACAAACTTAAGCATAGCCGTTTTGGACGTCACCGTGGAGTCCAGTTTAAATGGCACTTGTTTTATCAAGACTTGTCATTGTTGTTGGCAGTCTGACACTTTGATTAGTGGAGGGCAGTGTGTGTGCGTGTGTGTTAAAGGCACGATCACAGAATTACATTTTGTGTGTGTGTATATATATATATATATATATATATATATATATATATATATATATATATATATATATATATATATTGTCATACAATGTTTTTTTATATTTAAAGATTGGCCTACCTCACCATTTTTAAGTTTGTCTTGTGGCTTTAAACAACTGGAGTTGAGATATTTAATTAAATTTTTTTTTAATTTCATTTTTATACAGTTATATTCTCAAGACTGGCCCAGCTCACCTCAAAACAATTTCACAAGGTTGCTGTAATGTTAAAAATTTAATAAAAGAAATGTGAGAAGTTGTAACTGTCTTTTCCTAATTTTATGTTTGCTTTAAGTAATTTGATTACTTGTGACAAGATGATGCAATTTCATTCGTTTTTCTGAAAGTTAAAAATGACATTGTGTTCATACAACATTGCTTTGAAGTTATATAACATTTTGGGTCAAGTTAGGGTGGGAAATATAAGTTAATGCAAAGTATAAATTGCAAATTACAAGCTGAAATTATGATTTCATGGTATTTGAAAACTTTACTTGGTTAAAATTGTATTTTGGAATTAACATTATTTACTTCATTCAAACAATTTTTTTTTATTTGAGAGAAACTCAAAAAAATAAATGACAAGTTGACACCATTTTTTAAATTTGATCCGTTTTTTACAGTGTACGCAAGTACAGTAATGAAGTACTTTTACTTCTTTACTTTCCACCTCTGATTTTTGAATTGTCATTCATATTCTTTGAAAAATGACCAATCACAAATTCTGCTAGGGTATGTAAACTTATGAACACAAGTGTAATTACCGCCCAAAGTTACCTTGTGTCTAAAAATGAGTTAAGACCAGTAAGGTGAGTTCATCCACTTGTTACAAGTGTTTATTTCACACTTCTCCTGTTTTGTGGGCATGAGTTTAATTACTACATAACCGCTGTAATGATCTAAAGGAAAGCCTCAGGTGCAACACTGAGCTACTCATATCACAGAGTGTGGGTGAAAGTGAAAAACAAAATCAGTGTGAGCTCAGTCTGTTTGCTATCACATTGACATCCAAACGTGTGATATTCTCCCCGCGATGAACTCAGCTGGAGACAGTTTAGACATTTCACTGCCTTCCATAGAAGGGAGGGAGTTGTCCAATAACACAAGGACAAAGGACTCGCTAATTAAAGTTATCTGCTGTTTTTTTGGCAGGGATGTGAGGCATGGTGGCACACTGCCACTCCCTGACAACAGGAGGCGCCACTCCACGACCGCCTCTCAGACTGCACTAATGGGGAAGATTTCAGACAAGACTGACAGTGAATTGGCGGTAAGAGATGCAGAGCATTCTGCTTCGAATGCTGGGAATCTCGCCTTGGGTTTCAAGGGAAATGTTTCTGGCAGTTCTGCTTCCTTCTCTTCCAACAGTCTGGCCAAACACAGTCATGGGCAGCCGCAGTAAACAGCATTTGTAATGGGATATTAGCCTGAGCTGTTCCCTCATTTGGGGTGTCTGTCTCATTTCATGGCTGACATTTGAGAGCTGCAGAGGTGTATTTTAGGCAGCGAACACCCACCTTAATCTACTGGATCTAATCACTCCTGGCATCTGTCAGTCACACTCTGATGATCTGAGCCCAATGTAACAGCATCTGGAGAGAGAGCCAGAGCCAGTGTGAATGTGCAGGTAATGACCACGATAAATGAACGTGATGTAACCTTTAGCCCATAGGAGAGCCACTAAATGCACTCGGAGGCGACACAGAGGACTTGTGATGATATTCACAGCTACTCAAACAGACGCCGTAATGGGCTCTTTATATTCTCTGACAGCAACTGGCACAGAACGTAGCTGAGCCCTTTGGTGTCCCTTGTGACAGTTAAAGTCAGAGGTTGGGCCTTATTTATGAATATTTATGAACAAACAGCCCCACAATAATGAATGAGGGATGGAAGGAGTTTGGAGAGAATTTCCTATTCAGTGTCTACACTGAGGCATAAAGTGAGGTAGACAAGGTAAAGTGCTGCTAAAATACTACCTTAGATAGGATTTATTTACAGTGTTTTGACAATTTTCTTGAAGAGTGAAAAGGTTAATTTTAGTGTTGCTCTTTCCTTTGACTTTCTGCGTAAAAATGACAAGTTTTGCAAGTGAAGATGGCTCTATTGTGCGTGACTTTTCAGGTGGTTTCAACGCCACGGTCACATTGTCACTGAATAGAACCATAAAGTCTTGATGAAGTTGAGGCTCCCACTGTCTTGAGTTGTTGCGAAACTTTGAGCTATTTTACATGACTGTTTTTTCATCTTGACATTCACCCAGAATCATAACTGTTAATTCTAAATAAAGACAGATACTTTGTCCCTATGGAAAAATTAGTACACTCCAAAATTGCATAGCATTTCATTCCAGCACCATCATCAATGTCCCGAAGGCAACAATTCAAATGACAGGCAAGCAGACGACTCTGATTACCCAGAATGGTTTGTAGATTTTCACTGCCTTTTATTTCCCTCTCTTCCAATACAGGCCCTCCATACTGTATGAGTTAACATAGCTCGTATCAGTTGACTAGCTGTACTTTGGGTTTTCATGAGAGACATCTTCTGTCTTGGTAGCATTGCCAAAGCAGTAGATGACACAGAACGTCAAGACTCAGTAAAAGATCTTGAGCTGGGTTAACACTGAAGGACAGTAGATGCTTAAAAAATGCAGTTGTTGTGGTTTTTGTTGGGGTCGGATCAGAGTTCTTATAATTTCTGATCATTTTCCTTTATTTAATTTCCCTGTTGATAAGAGTGGGGTCTAAGGTTGGTAGCTTTATAAAAAAAACTAATTGCATTCCTTTGTTTGGGAAAAGGTTTGACTTCTCATAATCCTTTATCACAGGTTTGTAGTCTTGACTTGTGCACAACAGTCACATTGCCAACTATTTGCACTTTTTCCAGCAGCAAACATGAACCAGTGAATATCATACATTATTTCGGAAGTGGTGCCAGACACACCAAACCCACACCTCGCATTTATTTCCACTATTATGAGTAAATTGTAATTTTTTGTCACTTACAGTAGTGCAAAAAAAATGTACTGAAACTGAACATGCCTTTTTAAATAATTGTTTGGCCACCCCACAAGGGTCCATTCTTGGTCTGTTTTCAGTCTTTTCATTTCACTGTAACAAGTGAATAGGAACTTGTTTTTTTTTTTTATTATTTTATTTTATTGTGTATCTATAGTTTACTGTATGTGTGTGTTGCCTTTTTAGACTGTTCTTTTTCTCTTATATTTTTTAATTGAAAAGTCCATCCAGGGGCAATGCTTATGAATTAGTTTAATGCTATATACTCCATGTGCAAAACAGAAGGATTTTTCTATGATTATTGCACTGTCCCTGATAAATTAATTAAAATTAAAACTGCCTTTTCCTGACTTCTGTGCCTTTGTTATACAGCAGCCCTTACACCAAATTTTCACAAATTGTAACCTGTATCCACTGGACCCCATCCACCACTCTATGGGCCCTCCACAAATGCTGATCCATATGTATTTGTAATGTTAACTTCCCCTCTAATTGGCACCCCACTGGGTAACAGTTCAGTACACCTCCAATCTGAAGATTATTTTTTATTTATAATCCAGGTACATTTTAATAAGAAAAGACTAAAAAGAACAACTTAATTTAGTTATAATCTTGTAATTAGTGACTTTGCAAGATTGTTAATCTTTGGAAAATCTTCTGGTTTTGGTCAAAAACTGTAGTTTCTTATACATTGTCTCTAAGTGTGAGCACTGTCACTTACACAAAACTTAGTGTTTTGGAATGATATATTCCATAATTTCTAATGGCATATAGTCTGTTAACATGTTTTTATTTAGCATACTGTTCTGCTGATTGAAATTAAATGTATGTTAACAATGTAAAAAAAAAAAAAAGGGTACCATCTTGTCTGCTGTCAAATGATCAATCACTTGATGGTTAAAGTGGTATACTCTGGGGCATCCTTGCCATAATATGCACCGGTTCACACTCGTTTATAAAGCTGTTTTAGGACACTAACCCCCTAACCAAGCCAGCTGTTGCAGCCAATATCTGCAGCCAAGTACAATACACAGTCTTCCCTTTACATCAGAGAAATGGCCCTTGTCATTCCAGTCTGCTGCTGCTAATGACTGGAATTTCTTCCAAAAAAACACCCAAAAAAACCACCCAAACTTGACCAGTCTCTGTTTTTAAGGGCCTACAGACATACAGACGAACAAGATTGTTAAAATGAAATCTGTAAAGGTTTTTATTATTGATTCATCTGCTAGTACGGCCCACATATGGTTATCTTAAATGACTTGCAACAATATAGCTGTGTCATTTTGTGTGAATATTGTGTGTCATGTGGGTCTTTTTCCTGTCCATCTAACATTTCTGTTTAGTTTTTTCCCTCGTCTTTGCGTTAATGCCTTACCTTGTAAAATAAACAAGGGAAGTCCCACCACTTCCAGTTATTTCCCACAGGACCTTATTTCAGGAAAAATTGTCAATAACAATGGACATGCATGTTTTCTCTTATAAACTGTGAATCATTTACATTTAGATAAGTTTGACAACTTAACAATTCCAAACAATTTCACAGTAAAAATAAAATGAGCAACAAAATGAACAAAAAGTGCCAAAGATTTTTTTAGCTAAGATTTTCAAGCTCTATTGTCTAAATGTTGTTCCTGTATCCATGAAAAGCTACTCTTTAGGTGATTGACTTATTTTAACTGAAAAGATATTTTGACTAGAAAAGGGAAAAATACACTTGGTAACATTTGGATATATGCAGTGAATATTGCGACGTAACTCGTCTATATCAGCCATTTTCTTCTTCATAATCTGTTGCTGGGAATAAAAACAAACACCTGAATTCCACAAATGTCCAAAGTACCCATGTTACATTTCAGTTGTATCCGGTGACACCCCCCCCCCCCCCTCCCCCTTGGCCCTTCCAGTCTCAGGAGTCCAACCTTGTTGTCTGTCAGTGTTCAGCCTCCGATTCTGCTGTTTGTTGTCTGAGCTGCCATTATTCTCTGTGTGCTGCTGTGATAAGAGCTGCTGTGAGCTGATCTACACCCAGCCTCTATGTTCAGGCTGTTTGCTTTTGATTGTGAGTCAGACCCGTTTCGTGGACAAGACAAATGCACAGCTTTGACCTCTGTGACCTCTCGGATCACTGCCTCTCCCTCCCACTGCACTTAAGTTTTCCTCTGATGGGAAGGATGCTGTTTTTCACTCTTGTCTCTTTGCAATGACGCACATTTGTCTTATTAATAATCCTATCCATTTTTTATTATTACATGCATCCAAAATCACTTGATAGTTTAGAATGAATAGAAATAAAACAGAAGAATGAAAAAAGTGATGGAACAAAAGTGATGTTCATTTCTTTCATATTTATTTTATCTATAACTTATGTGTTTGTCTGATAATTGGCTTAGATTTGTTATTTTCAATGCTTCATTTTTTCCCCCATCTTTTCTCCTGCCATGTTTTCATCCTCTTTCATCATCTGGTAATTGTTTTTTGTACCGTATGAATTAACAATGAATACTTAATGCGTGGAACACATTTTATTGACATGATTGTTTAAAGTTGCAAAGCATAATCTTGTTTTATCCAGTTAACACAAAACAAAGATACTGTTGAAGCCTTAAACTTTAAGACTCAAGTACGTATGCAATTCAACATTTAAATTAGGTGAGTTTACTGTATTTGTGGGTTTGATGTCAAAGCTAATAAAGGCTAACCCTAACCCACACTAACTGTACCAAAGTTAATCTGAGGTTCACTAGTTTCCTGCATTTCTAAATAATGATAGTAATAGTTAGTGAAGCCTAAATCTCATACCCAAAATGGTCTCCAGGGTCTGTAAGGTCCACATCTGCAGTGTACTTGCTTTGTTGGGTACCATAAAGTAATAGTACTAATGTAAGGAATGATGTTTAAAAGGATTGTACGTCTTGTTCAGAACTTGTTTTAAGTTATGTTCTAGTGTTCTACAGCACATGTTCTTTTCACATTACTTGTATTTTTATTGCAATGACTATGGGTACAGAACTGTGGCACAAAATATCAGTTTGTTGCCTTAAAAACAATCAAATACTGTCATACCTCTACTTAACGAACAATCCAAGTTATGGAAAAGGTTTACCTAAATTTTTCATGTCTGAATACGAAAGATAATTCTATTTACGAAAGGAAACTGAAACCTCCGAGACATAAATGCAGTGTAGTACTATACGCAACTACGTAATGTACGTAAATACATCACATTTGTCAAAAATAAAAGGCTTTAGTTTTAGCTTGAAAATGAAGACTTGATATCATGGTTCAGTGTGCGATACATTCTGTGGATATATGGTGTTGGTGTGGTGATGGTGTTGGTGCAGTTCCATGTGTTCTGGTAGCAGATTTCCAGCAGCAGGTGAATGTTTGGAATATCAATAATTAATACAACCATTAAAAGACCCAATATTTTCTTAAAGACACTAAAATGAACAGTTTTACACTATACATTCATTTTATAATCTAAAATATAATTTCAACCATTTTAATGAGCTATTTGATGCATTTGCTTTGAAAAGGCTGTCTGTCTGTCTGTATGAATCTCTTGATTTCTTCTTTAAATCCACACGACTACAACTAAATGTGAAACACAACATCTCAGTCCTCCCTTCAGTGTTGTTCTTTAACCCGAGCCTTGCATTGTTTGCCAATCATTTGTGCTGCACAACAGTTAATAATGGGTGAATCAGATGCTGAAATTGGTGGGGTGGGAAAGGCTGACAGCATAGCAGTGTCGTTCCGTTTTAGCCTTTACATCAGCCAGCATGTAACACAAAGTGACAGGCAAAGCCGACTCCAAAAATCAAAGCCTCCTTTAGCTTCCACATTCTGCGAATGGAGCTATTTGAGTGGCTTAGAAAAACTTCAAAGCTGGGGAGAAGGGGACTTTTTTAATTTCAGATAAGGCCCGGGAGCTGAATGTGAACTGCTGGAATTGTAGAAGTTCACATCTTAATCGACGTGACCAGCTGAATTGAGGAGCGGAGAACTCATCTTCTGAGTCCTGTTTTTCTTCCTCCTGTTTTTTTTTTTTTCCCCACTTTTCCTTTTTTCTCCTCCCCTTTAATTTGTGTAATCAAACTATGATGCCAAAACTCAGCGAGTGGAAAGAAAAAGTGACTGTGGGAGTGTGTATTGATTCTTAAAGAGCTTTGGTTAGTGCAAACTACATTTACCCAGTTAAGCTGCTGTAGTGTCATCAGCTCCATTGATTTCAGTGCGATGCTGTTGTCATTATCAAGCCAAGATAATCTCTCTTAAGTCCGTCCTCCTACATGAGTGGAGAAGTCGGTGGCTGTCATTGTATTCGTTATTGACTCATGCGTACCAGGTACCTCTGTGTCTCTGTGTGAAGCACTTGTTCATTTTTTCCCCCTTTCTTATAGCTGTTCAGGTCTAATGAACAAAGGCTTCAGTCATACAAACACACTGTCACACTGTCTCCCACAGAAGCAGCACCGCATTAGAGCAGCATGGTCTGAATTATTACACAGAAGAATACATTTAAACAGCAACATTCCATAACTGACGCTCTGATTTTTCTTTTCTAAAACAGGACCAGAGAGTTATTACCGTCGTGTGCTCCCTCTGCGACTGTAGATCAAAGCTGGCACTTTTCTTTTCAAAGTCCGATATCTTGCTATGATGAGTGAGAGCTGTTAAATGTCATCTAACAAAACGTACAACCTATTACAGCCTATTATAGGACATTTTCAAAGCTGTAATTCATTTTCTTAAGCCTGAATAAATGGACCAGTTGGTAAACTGGCACGTTTAATTAAAAAAGAAAAGAAGAAAGATATAATAAGTAAAGCAGAATTCATGACATTAATAAGCCAGTCTTGTTGATGTTTTTGGGCAAGAGGGAGAACCAGCTTTGATGTGCCCAGACATAAAGAGAAGGACTTTAGTTTCTAATCTAAGGTTGCTTCAATCTCCAACTGGCTTTTCAGAGCTATTAGTTCAATGTATAAACATCCCTCTCTGTTCATTTCAGTCCAAAAGCCTTGTAGTTGTATCAGATTGAGGTCTCATCACATTACCACCACAATCAAACCACTCCAGACTTCATCTGGGACTGGTCTCAGACTAATCCTTCCAAATGGTCTCATTGCAACTGCTTTGAACTTCTTAATGAGGGTGAACTTTTCTCCACACATCATCATTTACATTAATTCTCTGCGGAACAAAGTGTAGTGAACTGTATTTCATTCAGGACTAGTGTTTGACTAACAAAACGAAAACACAAATGCTCTGTTAAAAACTGGAATGGGTGCTCATAGATCATTTTAACAATCTGCTCTCATGAGCACAAACCTCCACCAAGGCAGACCCCCTCCCTTCGGTCTGCGGTTATGCTTTCAGTTGTCTATCAGCAACATTACTCAAAGTTATGGATAGATTTTGCTAACATTTTCAGGATGTGTTTAGAATAGTGACAAGGAACAAATGATTCCATTTTGGTGCTGATCTGGAGGAGATCCTACATTCTGGATCACTTTCACATTGCGGTAAATGGAGAATACATTTCAAAGTTCCTATTATGTGCAGTGTTTCCTCTGGAATTTTTTTCTGCAGTGGAGGCAGGTGCGTCGGGGAGTCGTGTAAACAAATGACACTTCGCTACAGATTTTATTTCTAGAAGTGAGTTATTAGACTTTTAACAACCGAATGGTATAATGAAAACAAACCAAAAATAATTAAAACAAAATTTTAATAACAGTACAAATGTAAATAAATATCTCTTGGGAAAGTTTGCACCCAGTCTGAAAGTACCGGATCTTTCTAGAGTTTTTGTAGAAAACTTCTAAGGCTTTTTGGTCAAATTCTGCCAGGCCTGGCCCATTGATACTGAGCAGCATCCAGATCATCCCTATAGGGAAAGAGTAACATTGAATTAATTTGATTTAAGAGAAATATTGGCATGTAGCTATGTTATGCAAAGTAATAATGGAAAAAAAGTTCAACACTCACCCTTGTCTGTATGGTGAATGAAATCTGCTGGGTTTTTTCACCCATTTATGGTCCCAGCCTGTGTTTTCCCTTTCCACCTCTTCTTCCATCACTCCTTCCTGATTAATGTTGCTTGTCTTATATGGTTACATAAAACATTAAGCAAGGGATAATGTATTGCACAGGTGTTAATATCAGAAAAATATTTCCAGATGGGGCCGGACTTCGACGTCGGTAAGAGATACATTATCCCTTACTAATTTACACTCGCGTTTAATTACAAATGTGAACATAACTTATGACAATCTATGACTTAGTAAAAGGCTAATGATACCTGTCTAGTCTCATCCTCGTCAATATTTTTTTCTTTTTTGAGAAATACTTCCATAGACACATTTGGAGTCAGCATTAACTTGTGTAGATATTAGCTTAATGCTATATTAGAAATTAGCTTAGTTGGCACGGCGCACTATTAAGTTATGCTACGTAACGTTAGCTGGCTATCAATATTTGGCGAATATCTATTTAAGTTAAAAATGATGAGTTATCTTAAACTACTGTAGTAATAATAATAATACATTTGACGAAGCGGCGGGGCAGAATTAGTCGTGGCAGTCCACCGCTACTAAATGAATGTAGTGGAAACAGTGTATTAGCAGACCTTGGCTCCAGATGTTATTAATTTTATCCTTATAGACTGTGGCTCTCATATATTCAAAGTAGGGCTGTGCGATTCTGTCTGAAAATAAAATCCAGATTTGATTTAGTTTTTTCCTCTAAAAAGTCGATTTTCAAATTTGATTTGTAGTCAGGCTGGTAGTGCCATTTTAGCCAAAATGTCATTTTCGTGTGCAGCCTGCAATGCAACACACTGCTCCCACTCGAGTGTGTGATGGTGTTGGAGGAGCTGAAATAATTAGGTTGTTGGTATTTGACTGATGGTGCCTTCAGGCTGAGTTTCCAACAGTAGTTTGGTTTGTGTGAAGACCGAAAAGGAGGAGCCTATGTTAGCCCAGAGATGAAATTTAAATTTGACGATTATGATTAATTAATCACATTTCAAATTAAAATCTTTTAATCATCCAGCCATAACCCAAAGTATGTTTTTTTTTTTTTTTCTCCTCTGAATTTACTGACGTTATTCCCTGGCTTGGATGTCAGAATTCACCACTTACTGTAGCTGTCATGCATGTTACACATTTCATCATCTTTTGAGATTGACATTTTTCTGAAGGACTTAAGTTCACTCTCTCAGTGAAAGAGGCCTCGCTACCTGACATGAGCCTCCAAGACACTTTCAGATCTTCCCTTTACCATCACCAGTCCAGCCTCTACAGTTTCTCAATCAAGAAACAAACTGAATTCACACATGGCTGAAATAAAAACCTTTGCAAATCCACCAAAGCCAAAGAGAAGGTCATTAGCATGGAACTCGTATTATCACAGGACTTTTGTGTTTGCTGAAGTAAGGGAGATAATTCCCCAATAATTGCCCAAGTCTCTCAAAAGACCTATTTGGATGAGAAAAGTACTACCTGTGGACCTCTTCTAATTAGTAATAATTGCTGAGGTCATCCGTGACATTAATCCAGTGTGAATTGGCCACAATTAAAGTTTCTCATGCAAAAATTCCACCATTACTTCCCTGCTCTATTTCGGTGAACACAGAGGCGTATGAAAATAAGTATTTCCAGGATTCTAGGTTTTACACAGTTTAAGATTCATTCATCAATTATTGTAAAATTGATGTTGAGAGTTTTGCATGTTTTCATTATTTATTGTATTTATTGATATACCTGCTTGGGTTACATTAATACAATATTTTAATAGACTAGAGAAGCAAATGAGGCAAACTACAGGTGTTGTTTTTATTGTTTGATGACGGAGATCTCTGTGTATACGCATCTATTCAAATAAAAGATGGTGCCCCAAATCCCATCTGATAATAGTTTGCATATTATAATTATTCTATTCAGCTGTGTGGCTATGACACACTGTAGCACCACATTAGTATGTACTAATGTGCAAAGTGTAATAATTTTCCACCTCATTAAGTAATAATGCCACATTTTGTATGGAGAAAAAAAAGCCTTATATGATAAACTTTGCTGCATTTTAGAGATTTAGGTGCGGCACTATTTTTTTTTTAAAGAAAATATAATAATGTTGTGCATGCCTTAATTGGGGAAAACAGCAGAACATTCCAGGTTAATAAATGAATGAATAGGTTATTTTTGTTTTGTACAACCTTCACCGCTTGCAGTACAATGAACATAAAAACAAGAAAGAAAAGAATATGGCAGAAGAAGACGCATGTACTTTGCCCTATCCTTAATTCATTTGGGTGAATTGGAATTAATTCAACAAACTAGTCAGATGTTTCATTGGTCAAACCTGTCACTGTATTCATTATAATAGAGGATGTGTTTACAGTACATGCTGGAGCTTGGGGTGGACATGGCTCAGGAGGGAGTGTGGGACGTCCAATAACTGAAGGCTCAGTAGTTCACATGCAGCTCTGTTTTAGTTTGTCTGTTGTGTTTTTGGGCCAGAAATGTGACCTCCTTGCCTCCAGTTCCACTCACACTGGTGTTTGTGCTTATATAGCATATAAATATTTGATGGTTGTTTCCATATTGTCAGCCATGCGTCTATCGGCCTGCCCCAGGCCAGATGTGGATAGAGGTGTACCACTACCAGAGGGGGAGTGTGAGAGTGAATGAATGAGTCAATACCATAAAGTGTTTTGAGTGCCCAAAAAAGCACAACAGAAATCAAACCCCTTATTACAGAGAAAAGCTGCACTAATTAACTGATAATAAACTTAAGGATGCAGTAAAAACTTTGGAAGTTATTGCAAAATTTGTAACAAAATGTGTTCAAGAATCGTATTCCAAAATGCGGCATTATTAAAAAAAAGTTATTACATTATCACGCGTTGCACCGTTATTGCATCACTACAGCGCTACAGCACATCATACCCACACACCCACAGTGCACAAAATGTTATCAGATTGGTTTTGGGGAACCATCTGATGAGTAATAATCACAGGAAAACGAAGCAATAATCTGAGCAAATTAGTAGGAAAAGGTTGTTATGGATTTGAAGAAACTGGAAGGCAAACTACAGACAATATAGCTCTCTTTAACTGAAAAACAACAACCAATCAATGTTCTCCCTAAGACTAATTTCATTGGACTCAAGTTATTATGGGCCAAGGATTTTGCTAATTTCCTTTGTGTGTGTGGGGGGGGGGCTTTGCTTCTTAAGCAAACTAATGGTATGGGCAAGCAGCCATGCACAGGCTGTATATTGTAGTAACTGTGCTGTTGACAATGGCTAAATATCCTTCTGCTGTTCAGGATGGAAAGACGGTGTAATTGGGGGCGTTTGTTTCCCTCTGCACGGCCTAATCACAGATAGCACAGCCACATCATTTTAATTGGTACATATTCACAATACAATGACATATTGACTCCTCTGGGGCGTTGTGAAGTTTGAAAGGCAGCATTAGCATGAAACATTATAGTATGAAGTTTTCATACAAATATATTTAGTATAATGTATAGTATAAACCTTTACTTCCTTTTGACTTAATGTATCTGAGAGGAGTTATCGGTTACTTTTATCAGTAATTTTACATCTTTGCAAAAATATCAAGACAGACTTGAAGCTAAATGGATGGAAAAGATGATCCGTGGGTGTTTCCATCTGTGCATATCACACATGAAAAATGTAGGAAGGCAGAAAAATGGCATAAAACATGCATTTAAACCAAACAGACGAGACACACAGACTGGACCGTAGATAAATACTGTATACATTTTGATTTTCAGTTGTTTAAATAGTATTTCTGTTGTTCAGTACAAGTACTGGTACATGTACAGGAGCTGTCATGAACTTTTCAGGTCATCTGTGGGTCACATGAGATTTGTTTTGTTTTCCATCATATGATTGAAACACAACAGGAAAAAAAAGACCACAGAACTGATCAGAATAAGGAGTCGCAATAAAGTCACATCTTTCCAATTTAAAATGGAGGTGAACATCATGTACATGGAATACAAGGTGTCAGAACAGTGTTATATTACCTAAACACTGCCCCCGCTTTAAAAATAAAACCCCATATTGGAACACGATGGGATGTGAGTCAGTCGTACAGGATTAGCGATGGGTATCATTATGATTTTAATGATACCACTAGTCTTATAGATATTGCTTATCGACCTGGTACTTTAATGGTTTTTATTGTAGGTTCGGATAATCATTCAAATTGAAAACAGAAGTATTTGCTTTATTTTCTCTTTTGCTCCTCATCTGTGGAACATTCTGCCTGAAACACCCCAGGGCCACAGAGAGAGTGTTGATGTTTTTCAAAGTAAACTCAAGGTATAACATTGTAGCTCATCATTGATCTTTCTCTTTATTTTGTATGTAGCACACTTATTGTGTGTTTTTCTATTCATTTACTTGTGTTAATCCATTTTCAAGCTGGCATATTCTTCTATTTTGTATTTATTTTTATTGTAAGTAATTTTTTTTAACTTATTTATTGGTTGATTTAAAAAAAATAAATAAAAATTCTGCCTGTAGTGTTTGGTCCAATATGTTAGCGCTTCCTCATCTCCCGTCCTTTTTTTTTTTTTTTTTTTTTTTTTTTAATCAAGGTTGTTCTTATTTTGTTCTTTACCACTAAT
Source organism: Siphamia tubifer (assembly GCA_020466265.1). Taxonomy (NCBI): domain Eukaryota; kingdom Metazoa; phylum Chordata; class Actinopteri; order Kurtiformes; family Apogonidae; genus Siphamia; species Siphamia tubifer. The sequence continues at coordinate 44,900,638 of CM035798.1, read as the reverse complement.
AACTCGTTTCTTATGTAAATATGTGTGTGTGTGTTTTTATTATGATTGTGTGAAGCACTTTGTGTTGCACTCCGTTTGCATGAAAAGTCCTACATAAATGCGTTTGATTATTTCCTCTTTTATAGCACATTGCATTAATGTTGAATTAATTTTTATTTACTGTGAAAGTGTACAGCAGCATTATTTGAAATAACCACATCCATACACTGATTTTTGTTATAGTTTGAAACAAATATAATAAAATTATTATTTTCTGCTAAACACAAAGTCTTCAAAACTTAATTCAAGACTTGGCCTATGAGGTTAGACAAGTGACGTGTGACTGAAGGGTTGCTGGTTCAATTACCCAAACCTGCAGTGACATTGTTGGCTAATCTACCCTTCAGCAAGGCACTTAAATCCAGACCCTGGTTTGAACTGAACTGAACTGATTAGTTGTTTTTCCAGTGACTCAGGTATATTTTTATATAATTATATTTAATGGAAAAATGTTTACAATTAAAATGTTTTGTGCTGGCAAGAGGTGGTTTTTGAGGGTATAGTGAAAATGGCATAAAAGTGCAATGGAAAGACCTTTGTTTTGTGTTTTTTGCAACTACAGTCAGATGAATTAAAAAAAAAATGTTGTCAAGCAAAAAGAAGTTTTAAAAGAAACATGGTGCAGTAACTGATAGCTTAGCTCACTACACTTTACAACTAACTTGCCCAACACTGTCTGGTACTTCCCAGGTTAGTTACTTATAATTTTGCACTTATAATTTCATACTATATTTATGAACCGACCCACAATAAAACAATCTGCTGGATTATATCAGTTTACTGTGACGTGGAGGCTCATAATAAATAAAATCCACAGACTTTGAGGAGCAGTCAAAGTTAATCTGCTCTAATACAGTGTGCATGCTCACTTCATCCTTACACTCAGTAAGTTTCTTCCTACGTCCTGACTCCATGATGAGTTTACAGGTAATAAATTATTACAGAAGTAATCAGAAGCAAGAGAGGCACACAGAGGGAAATGCTTATGAGACATAGAAGCCGACTCAACAATTATAATCAAAACAATTGTAAACACAACAACGACATGTAAACAAATGTAAATATATTGTCATTAACATTACATATTTTTGCATTTAATATATAATTGAGACAGCAGGGTTTTTTTTAACTTTAACAACAGTATGTGAATGATTTTATTTCAGTTGCATTTATAGTCATAATTTTTTTCAATCAAGCTTATTTTTCCATATCCTATTTTCCTACCTTCAATAACCCAGAATACCAGCAATAACAAAGAAACAAGCACACATACATTAGGCAGGTTAATTTATATTCTTTTAGTATAATGTAATCTAAATTAATCTAATCTAAACAATCTAATGTAAACTAAATGACTCTGATCTAGTCTAGTTGCATCATCCATCTAAGCCAATAAAAGCACAGCCTTACATGACGACAGCCAATAAGAGCACAGCATCACAAATCAGCCAATGAGAGTGCAGCATTAAAAAACATCAGCCAATGACAGTGCAGCATCCCAAAACGTTGGCCAATGAAAGTGCAGTATCACAGAATATCAGAGAAATGTCACATATTTACTCAAAATTGTTCACAAAAATCACAAATTCTGTTGTGCTGTTTATGAATGTTTTTTTTTGTTTAAAAACACAGTAAATTCTAAATAATTCAGCTGATCCTCATGTGTTTTCTTTACTTTTGTGCTATTACACATTTATAGAAAACTTGTTTGCAATAAATAACATACACGTATAAATGTAATATAGAACAACATCGCTATCATCCAAATTTATGCAGTACTTTTATTTATACACACTCTTATTTTGGTACTATTTTTTGCTTTTACATCACTCCTAGCAGCAAGTTCCTAAATACAGTCGACAGTCAAGCTCACAAATTACATGTCCTTCAAAAAATCTGCGCTTGTGTTGTAGTTTTATAGCACATCAACAGTTACATCAACTCCTGAATAGCGGTACAGATACAGATGGTGTTATGCACATGAGTTTAACATCCTTGCTTGGACTTAATTAATAAAATACATGTGCAAATTGAGCTTCTGTGTGATACTGCCATCATTTTTTTTTTTATTGTTATTTTAAATACACCCCACCAGCTGGCCTGGTGAAGCTGAGCAGATTGCCTTTTGTGATGTTTGTTTGGTTCTGCTTTGTGCTGGGTTTGCATGTGTTTGCAAGTTAGCAGCTATAGCATAACAGTCCACCTGCACCACTAAGCAAAGCATGAATCATGTAGACACTTAAAAGAAAAATGCAGCCCATTGCTTTTGGAAGAGAAGCTGGGAATAAAGTGTTTAGGATCACATAAACTGCAGATATCAAGTTTTATCTCAAGCTTCAGCTACTGCAGTTCAGGAATTCGAGGTGCGTCCTGTGGGAAATGTGAAGTGCTCCCACATAAAGCCTCATTTGGTCTGAACAAGTTCTTCAGTTCCAGGGATCAACATGTGGATTTGGGACCTGTAGAACTCAAACTGGATTTTGTGGTGCTTTTGCTACATTATACTTGAAGTATTTTGTCTTGCCCTGCTCAGGGTCTTGCTGAGTTGTGAGGGTTTTGTTTTTGTTTGTTTTTTTATTTTTTTTTATGTGTATTTACTGTTGAGTCCGTTCTTATACTATACTCTGGTTCAGTACAGTGTAAAAGCCTCAGGTAATCTGTTAGTGCAGGTTGGAACGAGTGTATATTTATTTTTCATTGACTTTTCTTTTACATGCAACAATAAATTACAGGAAATATCTGTGCAGCCTTAAAAGACAGATGTAGAACCTCAGTTCTATATTCTCTTCACTGGCTCCCAGTACAGTTCAGAATATGATACATCTTCAAGGCCATCAATGGTCTAGCCCCGCCCTACCTCACTGAACTTATAACCATCCATAAACCAATCAGGATGCTGCACTCTTTAGATCACATCTCTTTGGTTGTCCCCAAATCCAAGTTAAAAAAATATGGTGATCGTTCATTTGCAGTTTTTGGCCCAAGGCTGTGGAATATGCTTCCAGTACTATTACAATCAATGACTGAGCTAGCTGTTTTTAAATCTGTTAAAAACATATTTATTTAGGTGAGCATTTGATTTGATTTATTCGATTTATTTGAACATTAAAAAAAATCATGAAAAAGAAAACATACAGTAAAAAACAACCAAGCATGTTCAAAGGAGTGGGTGGAAGTTAACATTAATATCCCACCCCTTCTCACTGTATCAACTTTTCTAATAAAAATCTAAAAAAAAAAAAAAACTACACTTGTTAACTATTTCTGATACATACATACATACATATAAAATGAAAACCATACACAAGAATAAATACAGAACCAACAACACTCAATAGTAATAATAATAATAATAATAATGTATTTGTGGAAAAATACATACACAAAAAAACAAAAGAACCCAAAAAAATTAAAAGAAATGAAAATAAGCTGACACTAATGCTTTTATTGTTTTTATCTCATTGTGGAAAGCATCTTGTGCAGCATTTTGTGTTGTAAGGTGCTATATAAATAAAATTTGATTGATTGATTGATTGATTGATTGAGATACAAATCTAAACTCAACAGTGTGTAAATGTTAGCCTTAAAGACTAGGGTGACCAGATTTCCCTAGTCTGAAACTGGGCCACTTTTGCACTTGACCATGCTCATACAGGTACACCTTTTTTAAATGTAAACGTGACACTGAAGCGCTCTTATCCTTTTGGTGAAACTCACATTTATCAATATCTCAGATCAGATTCATTATCTTAAATGCCGTTTTCTTTGTAGTTGTGTTTTAAAGAACAGTGTGCCATAGGAATGTGCTATTCCTTTTAACTGTAGATTTTACCAACCATAAACCATGCCACGCCATAACCCCTGCTTCCCCTGAGATTTCAAATGCATATTTTCCGACAGTTTTTACTTTTCACTCGACTGATGCAGCAATTGAGTGTTAAATGCAGCTACTCATCTTTTCATGGTCATCAGATATGAACCATTTGGACTTTCAGAGGCTCTGTAGTTACCGTGGAAACACAGCAACATTGATTAGTGGATTAACAGATATTAAACAGTTTAAATCAGTAGATGCTTTTGATCGCGAGTGGCTGTTTGGGTTTTCATGGATTAAAATATTCTTTAATACAGTAGTTTCTAACCTCTTTTTCGTTCGTGACCCCATTTTAATATTACAAACTTCTGGCGACCCCACATATTTAAATTTTGCTGCATTTAATTTAATTTAGTTTTGATCATGTGTTATTTTGCTATACTGTATTGAAAATAAATGTTAATTTTAGACAGCATTTAGTCGATATAATGTATATTATTATGCACAGAAGCAGAGAAATCAAGTGTAGATTGTTGCACAAAGTGAGAATTTCATTTTCCTCGGTCAGGATATGTACAGTCACACCAGTTTGTATTTACAAAGCTGACAATTAATACTGAACAAACAATAACTCAAACTATGAATTATGAAAGACCTGCAGCATCTGAAACTGACAACAGTGAACATTTGACAGATAAACATTACCGCAGTGCGTCAATTTGTCGTTTATTTATTGTGATTGTTTATCTCATCTCACCGTATATTGTTTTTTTCTATTCTTATCGATTGCTAGAAAATGTAGGCAACCCCATGTGAGGTACCAACGCCAAGGTTAAAAACACTGCTTTAATGCCAAGAGGGGAAATAGTGTCAATTAAGTAAACATATTTAATGTAAAATAAATAATAGAAGTGGGAAGTAAAAGTACTTCATTACTGTCTTTCAGGTGTCTCATATTTTGGACTTTTTATCTCACAATTTTGACTTTTTTCCTTTTTCTCGTAAATACCTATGTACGGTGACCTGATCAAACACATTATCTACAAAGTAACTCACAATTAAAGGTTTTATTTTTGATACCTTTATGATATTGTGTGATTCGGTCAGTATTGTTTCATTTATGGCACACAAAAAAAATGCTTTTTTACTTTTACTTCAGTAAATGAGTTGAATCAGTACTTCTACTTTTACTTCTAGTTAAGTAAAGAATGTAAGTATTTTTTGCCATTTTTGGCAAAATCCCAGGATGGGTGTCAGTCTTGGCTATATTTAGTCGTTTTACCATCACAGTGGGGTGTAGTTATTAAGCTTTCATAGACTATATGCAAGGTATCAGCAATAGTATGGCTGATAAAAGAGCTTTTGGACCAAATAATTGTAGATATTGTCAGAGATACGCTCCACTGTGGGGATGTCAGTGAATTGTGCAAGTACAGTTTGGTTCCCATTGCATTTGTACCATCAGTAGAAAAACTGATGCAATAGCTATTGTTGGTTGGAATTGAAACATGATGACATAAGAAGCAGTGAGATGGAAGAACAGCCTCAGCCTTATAGAATCCAAGGACAGTGTTGAGTTGGAACGTAGAGTTGCTTGTTAAGGTTGACATTAGGACCATTTTTGAAATACAGATGAAATGTTACCTATTTGTAATCCTTCTGAAACATCTCTGTTTCTTTCAGTTTGCACTCATACCTGAATTTACATGTTTCATCCAAGGACCTTCTTTTTTTTCTCTGAAAGTACCTACACTGAAAGAACTAAAAAATAAATAATAATAATTTTTTTTTTTTTTTTTTAATTAAGCTCTCTTCCTGGCAGGAAAAGAAACAGGGGTTACAAGGTAATTCTGTGGCCTGAAACTGCAATTAATGACTGGGCTATCACACAGTTAGCACAAAGTACCACTGGGTTGTATCATATTTAATACTGGCTGATTCCCAAACGTTGGTTGAAAGGTCACATCAAAGTTTCCATAAAAGTGGCCAAATGTTGAGGTCTGTATGAGTCTTGCAAGATTCTACTCGTCTGCTGTGAAATGAAAGTGATGTTGATGTGAGTAAATGAGCTCCATGTGAATAATAATCATTTCTAGGATGTTTCTTTCTTTTGCCCTCTACTTTCCAAACTTAGTTTGTCCTCATAAAAGAAACGTTCATGTCTTGTACTTCTTCTTCAAGTGACCTTACAGTTACTAAATGGACTTTGAGTAAATGAGTGCGTACGTGTGCTCTGCATGCTTACATGCACACCTGTGTACCACAGTGTGTGCCAGCGCATACTAAGGCTCAGCGGTTGCTCCGGCAGGCGGCATGGCATTGGGTTGATATTCACTTCTATGCCAACATAATGAGACCTGGGAGAGGGCAGCGGGCTGATGCCGACAGATGGCCGCGTTCACTGGACTTAGAATGGAACTTTAATGGCCCCATTGTAAGTGCACTAAAACATTTGGAAAAGACTGCACACTGACTCCTTTGCATGACCAGCAGCAGCTCCTTCAGGAGAGTGGAAAGGCTGCAGAGCAGTGGGAGGGAGCCATTAGATGGAACTGTTGACGTCAGTGCCTGCTGTCTGCTGCTCCGACGACACAGAGGAGAAGCCAGTCATCTGCCTCTGTTATTATCCAAAATCTTATCCTGACAAGATGAACGGCTTCTGAATTCTGCCGTCAAATGATCACCTTTCTTCATTTTCAGTGTAATCATCTAAAGCAGGGGTGTCAAACATATGGCCCGTGTCCTTTAACCGGCCTGTCAAAAGGTCAGATCTGGGCTGTTTGATGGATTTGTGAAATGCAAAAATCACAGGTAAGGTGTCAAACTCATTTTAGTTCGGGGGTCATATACAGCGCAATTTGACCTCAAGTGGGTCAGAGGTGTAAAATACTATTAGAATCAGTGCTAGCCACATTTCGAGTAACTGTAACTGTATCGCCATTACCGTTACCCTGGAAATAATGTGATGCGTTACAAGTGTGTTTCCACTAGCTGAAATTCCAGGACTTTTTTGGGGGGAACTTCTTTTGACCGGGCCATGCATTAGTCCGGTCCTCTCAGGTGTGTGTTTCCATACAGAAATTGAACCTTTCAATGATGTTATTATATTGCGCCATGGTATGCTATGGTAACATAACTAACAAAAAGTGGCAAAACAAAGCCTCAGCAGAGGAGGAAATCACAAGACGAGACGTGGATTAGGGACGACAAAATGCATTAAAAAATCTTGACCGATCAGTGAGCCTCATTAACTGGTTGAAGTCGGTCACCAAGAAAAGAAAACAGTTGTTTTGTCGACTCAGACACCCACAACCGAACACACCACGGTGCTTGAGTCATTTTCTAAACATGAGTCACACTGCCAGGTCTAGTGATGTTATGGTAAAAGCTCATTTTAAACCATAGAGAAAACATTTGATATTTCAGTACATTTTCCTGCTAAATATGGTGTAAAAAAAAAAAAAAAACCTTACGATGTCCACCAGCCTGCATCAGTACTGCATAAACTCCTTTTGCCGTAGCCCACCCATTTGCATAAGAGAAGAAACAAGCCTGTTTATTACACTCAGACACGTTCATAATACGTATTTATTGTCTGAATAATCATAACTCACCTCTAAGACCTTACACCGTCAGGCTATTTTTCACTATATAACCATGAAAAATGGAACAAATGAATCCAAAATTAACCTTAAATTTACATGAAACTCCTTAAAAATGCTGCAAAGTCTGTTAAAACCTTCCTAACTCTGTGTACGTTGCCTCTTTCGAAATGTTGGATTTCACCTTTATTGGGAGTAAACACTGCCTATTACAGCGCCATTAGTTACCCAAAGTGCAATTCAAATGTTTGTTTGTTTTCCATCGTAGCATGACTTGGTAATAAATCATCCTTTTCAAATCCAAAATATTTTTCTATGCAGAGAAGGCACGCAGGCATTTTTTCTGTGACAGCTTGATTCTTAACCTTCAGCTGAGAATTTGCTTGATGACAGGTTGAGCGGGGTGCACTCAGCCGACGGATGTGCCGCGCTGAAGGCTAATCTGTGTACGAAATGTGCCGCCTCAAAGACAGCGTTTATCTTTATTTAAATGGGGGGGGCTTAAAAAAAAAAAAAAAATCCCCTCGACACAATAAGGCTGTGCTTTAAAGGAACTTGTGACCTGTTGATCCAATAGCTGTAGATGTATGCAGATGTGTTCAGGGTAAATAGTTTAGATGCATATTGGATTGTAATCCACATACATGCATCCACCATCTGAAAAGAAAAGAGGGAAAAAAAAAAAAAAAGGAACCAGTGAGGCAAGGCTGCTGAGCTTCACAGTGTGAGGAGGATTAAGAAGCAACATAAGCTGGAAAGAACTGAGGCTGGTTTATACTGGATGTGTGTGTGAGTGCTGCATTATGACTATAGTTATGGAAACCAGTGAGTGGGCAGCTGTGCAAATATGCACATGTTTTTATTCATAGGATCTCAGATATTGACTTGGGTAACAACCCTCTATCTACAACACTTGAGTCCTCTTACTGTAAATGCTCGATCACAGACGCTGCAGATATTTCTGACCTTCTACACAGCTTTTGGGCCACAGTTAGAGCCCACATTAGAATATAAGCTAATCCACAATTCACTTTGCAGATGTGCAAGAACCTCGGGTCTCTCCAGGCGATTACATCAAGGTTAAAGAACTTCCTTCGGTGTTAACTGCTGTGGCTCCGAAGTAAATATTTTTGCCTTGTGTCCACAGGCCTGCGTTATTGCTCTTCTGTAGTGGCTGCTGTGTGGGTTTCCAGCGCTCGCCTGCAGCTAAGTCAGCCATCTCTGAAGTGTGAAAGCCCGTCTTTGAAAGCACAGGAATGGAATTTTCTTTGGAGTTTTCCAAAGACTGCCACAGACTACAGGATTATGATTGCTACAGGGTTGTTTTGCTACACTTTGACATAATGAAACAAGCTAAGCAGCCGCAGGCAAGCCAGAACACGGCGGCAAACCCAGCCAACTCCCTACATGAAAACAGTTTGTATGTTTGCAGGCCAATACTACTTCAAAATCTGCACTTAAATTGGGTTTAATATAAAAATAGATCTTTCAGCAACAAATTGAGTGTTATATCACTGGTTCTGGTTCTGGTTCATCTTACTTCCCCGTATGAACCTCCATGTGGCTACTGAAAAATGCACGGAGCAGCTGTCTGACATTGGCCTGAGGTTTACAGAGATGAGATTTAAAGGCGGGATTTTGTTTTGGCCAATCAGAGAGGAACTAAAAAATTAAACTGGAAATGTGTTTTCAGCCTGAAACCAACATGTGGTAATGTTTGACCCCTTTTGACCTTTCTTTGGCTTTTGGTCACATCATTTGGCCTCCAATGATTATATACAAAAATGAAGTATAAATAATATTGTAATTTGGTTCCTTTAGTTTTTAGGGTTTTTTTTCTAAATCAGTTGCTTTTGGACATATTTTTTTATGAATATTGCAACTAAACTGTCCTTTCAGAACGTGTCATCGCTGACGCATCAGGGGTTAAAGGGTTAATATATCGTATCTCAGTGCTCAGATGTTCTTTTTGAACAAACAAAAACATAATATAACACAAACATGTCTAACAAATTGGCAATTCCTTCTCAAAACTAGTGACATTGTGGCTCCAAACTCATTAATAACTGTCATGTAGCATCACTGGAAAGGCTTCTGGTGGATAATCTGTGTATAAAAAAAATTTCCCTGTACAATGTCATGGAGAGAGCTTCAAAATGTATGTATCAAATATGATACACTGGTGTTATAGGGTTAATTGGCTCATTTCTTGACCCTTCCACCTCATTTATAAGAGTCAGTGGAGCAGTTTTTCTATCATCCTGTCGCTGCAGACACAGGTGATCACATAACCTTCCTTGATACAGATAATCATGTTTATTCATCGTCTAAATATAACATGTAATCAATGTCTGATACACACCACAGTGGGACCAGAAGTGCTGGCCAAGCATAAATCAGGACCAATTATGCATCAGAGAACTTTGATCCAATCAGGACTGATTGTCTGTGAAAGATAAACACAGACCCTGGTCTCTGCTATCTTACCTCTTTTGTAGATTGTTCATTGTACAATTGCAGACCAGATCCAAAGGTTCAAGTATTTTATTTAATATGAAAGTGGGTCTAAATATGTATAAACCTTAATTGTCTCAGTTTGTTTTATTACTGACCTGACACATCCTTAGAAGCATCTCATATATGACAGTATTTCGTATTGAGTTTACAGCAGGGGTGTCAAACTCATTTTAGTTCAGGGGCCGCATTTGGTCTAATATGGTATAAAGTGGGCCGCACCAGTAAAGTAATGATGATGTCAAAATTCCATGATTAAAAATTTGCACCTTATGAAGTTTAACTAGAATAGAATAGAATGTCTTTATTGTCATTATACAAAAGTATAACGAAATTGAAACATGCAGTCGTCGTCAGGTGTCATTAAAAAGTATATCTATATATACACAGAGTAATAAGATAATATAAAAAGTAAAACGTTTGCAAGTTATTAATAAATAGGAATAAACTAGGAATAAAAAAAACACAGACTAACATACAGCATTCACACAATGGTCCTTCACCAGTTCACTCAAACTATTTACATAAAACATTGCACAACCTAAAAATTCTTAAGAAAAACCAATGCAATTTTAACAATATTACACGTTCGTTTATCATTTATACATGATTATTAAAACTTAAAGATAACACAAACATACACAACATTTAGTAATGTTCAGAATATTGGTAAAATTCCACATTTCAGGTTATAAGCATTTTTTTTGTAATAAGCTACTCTTTTTATTCCCCTTTTTACACTAAAATAAAGGGAAAAAAATTAGCATTTTTCATAATTTATTGTTCATTGTGATTACGGTCTGATCCATTTCAGATTGAATTGATGCCAAATTATTTTAACTTCTTCAATTATTAATATTGTCTGTGTAATTTTTGCATTTCACAGATTCATCCCAAGTTTGGCCGATTTTGGTCCCCCGGGCCACATGTTTGACACCTCTGGTCTACAGTTTATGACCAAAACTCCTGTTCAACAGTCCTGCGCCACTCGTCAAGAAGTGATACTGCAGCTTTACAGAGAGCTGCAAGGTCAATTAATAGCTTCTTATTCAGGCCATCGATTCCATAAAGTGGTTTGGCTGAAAAGGCAATTTCAGAAACCGATCCTGACAGTTAACTTTGGCTCAACCTTCCAAGCAATTTAGAACTGTTTAACATGCGTCAATAGGAAATATTTATCTTCATGTGAAGTAATTGTGTAATGCAAGGAATCAATATTTGTGACTTATCTTTTTCCCCTTTTGTTTTGTGTGTCCACAGACAGAGGGATGCTGGAGGCTGAGTCTCTCTCTCTCTCTCTCTCTCTCTCTCTCTCTCTGTCTGTCTGTCTCTCGCCCTGACGCTGTCACTACAGTCCTTCCATATTTTATTCTTTTAATATCCACTGCCTCTCTGGTTCTGTCTGCCTGTCTTTAAAACTCTGTCCCAGGAGTGATTAGAGACTGGGGAAGCTTTGCAGCAGATTTTGCTTCAACTCTCCAACATCCCTGTCTTTATGCATCCATTATTATTCGGATGGTGTTGCCAAGAACAAAGAGGGAGAGGAAGCCCACGCCCTCAGGTTAGTTGTCTAATCAGAGAGGCCAGGGAGACCAAAGAAAGGCCCACCTTAACACACTCTCCTGGCAGTGTGGGGGGGGCTGTACTGTATGTGGGTCTGTCTTATGAATGATTCACTGAACAGGGGTCGATTCAGCATTCAGGGGACCTCAGGCAAACATAACCATGCAGCCCACCGAACACACTTCCACACTTCTTTTCTATTTATGTTTGTCTTTACTGTATTTGTAGTTGAGTGCTTTCAATAACACCCCACCTTTGTAACCTCTCATTACAACCTCCTTTTACACATACATTATTACTCATCACATTTAGCAACAAGTACCTGCAGGCAGTCACGATCAGGCTTTACACACACACACACACGCTGTTGAGCCGCATTTTGTCATAAACATCCAAAATGTAATAACTTTTTCATTTCATTTTGTAATAAACTGCCGCATTTTGTAATAAATGTTGCCGCCTTATGTAATATTTTATTCCATTTTGCAGCAGCAGGTGCTTTGGTGGTGTGGTGTTAAAACTCAGGGAGGAGTTTGGGAAACATCCCAAATGGTTTATGTCTTGGCTGGTAATTAGACACATTAGACATGGACAATTTGAAATTACATATATATTTTGAAGCAATTTCATGTTTGTTTAAAATGAATCTTGGTGAATAAATTATCTGGTCACAGCAGCTCTGTAAACAAACAGAAGACACTTATGTTGTTTAACCTCTTAAGCCCCTAGGGTTTTGTTTTTTTTTTGGCAAATTCTGCCTAAAATGCATGCCCAAATTAAAGCAAAATACAACTAACAAACAAATAAACTATGCTTTAGAATTATTACATAATGCACCAACTTATTACATTTTCTACAGAATAAAGTTGCAAGTGCATTTTGTAATAATCTTCTCAAGATCTAATAACTTATTACATGATGCAGCAACATTTATTACAAAATGTGTTGGGACAGTTTATTACAAAATGAAATGGAAAAAGTTATTCCATCTTGGACGTTTATTACACGATGTATTCTTATTACAAAATGCGGCTCAACACACACACACACACACACACAATGTGGGGTGGAGTTTTGTCATTAACATTGAAAACTGTTTGGAACATTGTTCATTATTTTCACTATATACACTTTTCTTTTATTAGAATAGTTGAATAGTCTTGGTGTTTTGTTCATATGGCAGGGGTTTGGTTAGCTTATGTAAAACATTTGCCAGAAATGTTTTTCTACTTAACTTTTAAACTTTAGTTCAAAGGTGTAAAAAAAAACAAAAAAAGGTTAACCAGTACACTGCAAAAATCTAACTCTTACCAAATGTGTTTCTCATTTCTAGTCCAAATATCTCATCAAGATAAGACAAGTTTCAAGTAAGTAATCACCTAAAGAGGAACTTTTCAGTGAGTATTAAGAACAGATTTTTAGACAATAGATCTGGAAAATGTTATTTCAAGAAATCTTACCATGATACTTTTCACTTGTTCAATTCAAGAATTTTTGTTTTGTTTTTTTAAGAAATGCTGTGTCTGTCCAGGAACACTGTACTCTCAATAACTTTTGACAGCTTTGACAGAGGGTCACCAAATTCACACCACATATGCCTCTCGTGAAGGTCTTGCTTAAGTTCGATGAGGACTCGTACTTTTTGACACGTTTTTTGTCATTTGTGCAACAGTGGACACAAAGCCTTCAGGCCAACAGCATGCTATTATTTATTTTTGACACATAAATAAGCTTACTTTAAAGTCATATCAAATTTATATCATAAGTAGATGTTTTAAGAGGTTGATATAATAGCAATAGTTTGAAAACTTATTTCAGTGTATCATAGAATATATTTAGCTTTTTCTTTTCCTGAACTATGGGCATTACACTTTATCTGCAACTCTTAACTATATCTATCCATCATATTTGGCAACATATCACACATATAACGACTGTCACCATCATTACTTATGTTAGTGGATGAGCATCTGCAGGTCGTTCTTCACTGATAGATTTGTACTTATGAAATCTCCACCAGTTCCATATAGTTTGCTGAAGACAGAGTGCAATATTGAAGCATGATTTTCTCCATCTAGGTTGAACAAACGCCAAAGGTAAAGCATAACTTGTGCTGAATAATCTTACGGATGACAAAATAATGTAGGGAGACGTCGTTCCGTTTCAAACATTTACTGAAGTAAAGAAATCAACATATTTACAGCATGAGGTTTGCTTGACTCGACTATATTTTGCCGCTGGCCAAACATAAAGAAACCCTGGGTGTGTAACGTAACATGCAAATTACCTCATGGGTAATGAAGTCCAAATTCAAGTCCATTTTCTGTATATTTCCCAATTTCAGATGACATACGGTTTCTTTTTAATCTTCTAACATACCTGACACGTGAACTAGTAATCTAAATACAAATTATGAATTATCTAATTTATTAATCTTGCTTTTAACTATTCTTTTAAGTCATCTATTCTAAATAAATTCTGTACCTTAGAAATAAATTCTCAACATAACTTTAGGTCAGTCACAAACGTCCCATAAACTGGCATCTAATATGACTGTACAGATTGTGCTGACTTTACTAAGGCTGCCCACTGTAGAGAGCAACAAGGATTTGTTTGTCCTGATGGATAGATAAATGCAGACATGTGTATCTTTAATATCATGTATGGTGTGAATAGATAACAGTGCTGGTAGATTATAAACATAAGAGTCTTTGTCATTCATCTAACATGGGTAGAATGCAACTATAGCAACAACAACAACAACAAACAAAAAAAAAGCAGAAAAATGCACCGGTAATTTCCTCAAAGAAAAATAATAAGACCACATTTCAATTTCACTTTGACCAGAGTACTGATGGTTTGTTTAAAGTCAGAAAGGCTTCAGTTTGGATGCTGTGTATCGTATATTTTTAGTTTTTAGACGCCGACACTGGCTGTGAACCTCTTTAAATGACGTGCTTTACTTATTCATTTCTCTCAAACTGATCTGTCAGACATTCCATTATGCCTTTCTTGCGTCTTGCATTCATTATTTTGTTTCTTTTTACCTTGAAGGCTGTAAATGCTATTTTGCGGTATGACCTGGCCCTGCGTCTCCAGACAGTAATTGGACAGTGAGTAGGTAGCGAGGGAACAGCTGCAGCTCAGTTTAGAGGCCGCTCGTAACAATGAATGTGTTTTACTGTCAAGATCAATGTGAGGTTCTCTCATGCATAAATATCAGCTCTGTCCTTTTTCCCCCCTACATTATTGTAAAATGTTTGGACAAGATGTGGAGAATGGTGTACCCAATCTGAAGTCGTGTTGAAAACAAAGGGGGTGGAGAAGCTGCAGTTGTTACATCCAAAAGCTAAATTTGCACACATTTAGCTCCGTGTTGAGGGTGTTTTTCTTTCCTATAGAAGTGCAGAGTGTGGGGGTAGGAAAGATGGGAAATAATAGGAAAGATATGAGTGACCAGCCAGTGGAGAGGCAGCATGGTAGTCTGATAGGGGTGAGATACTGTAGGAGAGCGATGCAGAAGTGGCTGCAAAAGTGTTTGCTTGAGAGTGCCTTTTAATCAGCAGAGAAAGCAGCAGCGAATTGGATAAAATGTTATCTGAGAGCGGGAAAAGTGGAGGTGGAATTTATGGTACATTATGTTTCCGCTATAAACAAGTGCTCTTCGAATTTTAGCCTGCAGAAGTCATTCATCACACGCAGCTCAAAGAACTCTTTCCTTTTCTTTGCTTTTACACCGGGTTGGATCTCTGCCCAGACCGATTTGGGACTCTAAACACAGAACACTACGGGAAGAAAAAAAAAAAAAAAAAAAGAAAAGTTTGTGGCAGCGTAAAGCACTTTTTCATTGTTCGTGAAGAGATTCGTTGAATTCATATTTCTCTTCTTTATCTGTGATAAACATATTGTATTATTTGTCTGAGTGGAGATGCGTCTGAACACTCCAGTGCACACAGTTGTGAGGGAGTTTTTGCAAAGAGAGGAAATCTTAAGAGTCAGTGATGAAGTCAAATAAGGACATCTACAAATGGGCTTTGGCACGTTTACAGCACAGACATATTTTGGGCAGAACTGTAAAATTGGCTGCATGGACCATTCAAGCTTTTTCTAAGCAGTAAATAAGTGACTGAGATGCTTGGAATGGAAGTTTTCTTTAGTCCTTCTGTTTGTGATAAAGAACATAAAACGACAGGAGGAAGTATCAGAAGACAGATGCTGGTACGTTCTGTATGTAATGAGTGCAGAGTTCATGTTTGTAAAAAATAAAGGAAAGCACAGAACATTCTAGATTATAAAGCCTCGGGAGGTTGTTTGGATTGTAATAGAAAAGAACAGACTCATTTTGATTCTAGTTAAAATATTAACCAATCTTGGTTTGGATTTGTTAAACTATTGATCACTGGAAATCTTTTATTATTCTTTTAATTTAAGGAAATGTTTCTGTGCTGGTGTTTGCAGTGAGCTAAATGTGCATTCTACCCAGGAAAAAAAACACTTTTTTTTATCAAATGTATTGTTCTTATTTCTACACAAAACATCACATTTAAAATAAGACATAATTACCTAAAAAGTAACTTTTCAATGAGATATAAGAACTGATTCATCTGGAAAGACTTTTTTGAAGAAATCTTTGTATTATATTTTTAGTTTTTATATTTTTTCTTTTTGTTTTTTGCTTGAATTAAGAGACAAAAAATTCAAATAAATAAATCAGCCAGTGGAACAAGTGAAAAAGTTCTTTCTTCAAATAAGATTTTCCAGATCTGCTGTCTAAAAATAAGTAGTAATTTCTCACTGGAAAGTTGCTCTTTCGGTGATTATGTTCAACTGTGCACATAACAACTGAAAAGCTTCTATCTACACTCTTGTCTTTTCATTTATTTTAATTGTGTGTTTTTAACTCATCTCTTTTTTTCTATTTTTGTAAACATGCACACATTTGCATTTTTTTTAGGCTTTACAAACCAATAGTAATGCTAATTTATGTACATTTAACCTAAACAACCATCTCATCTCTATCAGTGCTCCAGAACATATCAGGGTTTCAAATAAATCCCATTAAACAAAAAGGCTCTCAGTTCATCGTATATTAAATGTGATTAATTATCCAGTTCCTCCAATGGCGTCTCCTTTGGCATTACAATCCTTTAAAAGAACTCTGTGTGTAATGTCTAATATGATAATATGTTTTAATGTAGTCCAGAGTTAATGTCCCCTGAACTAAAAAGCACTTAATGGACAAAACAAACAATAGCTATTGCATTTCGTTGTCTTTCTATATAAAGTGGGCGGTTTCCCGAACAACAGCTGTGAATGTGAATCATGTTCATCATCATTCAGAATAACTTTAGCATGTTTCACTCTCTGCACAAGGTCTGGAAATTGGTATATGTGACATGTGCTTGTGTTATTCACACTATTAAAAGCCATTTAATGATCAAATTCTCTTACATTATCATACTTTTGGCATCACTGATCATACATTGGGGAAAAGAGGAAATTTATTTGACAAATTTCACCAGTTTTCTACATCGGACAATACAAATGCTAATGGTAATTTTGTAATCCAACCAAAGTTGGTGCAAAATGACTATCGGCAGGCTGTGTTGGTCATCAGTTAAGGCAGATGTAAAACATTTTTTTATAATGAAATAAAAATTGGTAACAGCTCCAAAAAAAATCGATATCTGTTGATCACTTAACCTGTGTTTTACTAGTTTTAGCTGTAGAGCATTTTGGTGTTCTTTTATGTTATATAAATGCTACATAAATAAACTCTGATTGACTATTTGATATTACTCACTTTCTATGAGTAATTTGTTGTGTAATCTATAACATTTTACGTGGATTTGACTTACATTTTTTCGTGCATTTTAGCTGTTAAAGCTACATTTGGCTCAAAAGATTTGGTCAAATCTACTTTACTAAAATGAGTGCAAATTCATAGATAGAAAGAAAGAAACCCTATGGCAGCATGTATGTGTTACAAACGTTTGCGCACATATCAAGAAAGCGAAACTATTTCTGACAGAGTTTCCCATAATGCTGGGCAACACAGTGTAAAAACTGAAATGAATTAAATAATAAAATAAGTAATTCCATCACAATGAACTCACGAGTCATAACACCTAAGTCCGGGTCACGTCAAGTCTTTGAGGGCAAGTCTAAAGTCAAGTCACAAGTCTTTTTTTGTGCGACTCGAGTCCAAGTCTCAGACTAGAGTCCCCATGTCAGTTAGAATTTATTGTCATTTCACAAAAAATATCATTGATGCATAGCTAACATGATTAAAAACAGACTAAATAAATACTAAAATACTCATTTTAAAAGTGATTTAAACTACTTTAAAATATACGTAATAAGGTACCTGGTTTTAAAGTTTATTTTCATATAGTTTATCACCCCTGTTGTTCATGTAAAATATCACTTCCCATCCCATAGGTTAAACTATGAGCAGGTAACCTCCACCTTCAGGACACCTTTATAGAAACCAAGCAGACAACCTTTGTGCGTGAGTCATCTGTAGACTTGTGAATTACTAAACTGATGAAAAGCCCACTGTCTCCACGCGCTGACAAACCTTATCTACTTCCCGCTCTGCCGTGAAGCTTTATTAACATCTAAGACGTTCACTCATCCTGGGCATCCTTTCCTGTTGTTCTCTCTCTTTCTTTTTTTTTTTCCTTCTCTTTCCATTTCCAGCTTGTTTTGATTTCCTCTCTTCTGGAGCGAAGGTCACCCCTGTGTGCGACTTGTGCGATATAGACAATGGGCCCAGCAGTAAATGGCGAAGCAGCAGAAACAAGATATGGTGATAGTAGGTTTAACACAGAACATGTTTGACATTACAGATGGGTCTTGGTGGTGGTCCGGCATAGGGCTTCCAACTATTCACCAGCTTTTATCTCTGTTTCAGCTTGAATATTGTAGATAGTGAGCCGTGTGCGCATGCGGTTCAGTCCTTTGACAGACAAAAATCTAATATCCCATGGCCTACACACATAAGAACATTCATTTGCACCATTTGTTCTCGCTGTCAACCTCAGCTCCCCTGCTTTGCTTACTTTTATGATAACACTGTTGAAAGTCAAGCCCTCCACTCAGAACAAATAGTTAGAATTCACACTTTGCACAGAAAAATGTAACTCCTTCAAAAAGCAGTCATTAAATCTAATGTTTAAAAAGTGCACTGGATATGCTGAAAGATCTGGAGGGACGGCATGTCGCTGGATCTCGATTGAATTCTTAGATCATTAAGCTCGCAGGGTCTGATTGAGTGAAAGAGTGTGAAACAGTCGACTTTCATCTCTACTCCGGTCCTCCTCCTCCTGCTGATGTAAATTTCTAAAATAGATTCAGGCCTTGGAATGATTATTTTCACCCTCTTGCTCTTCTCATATTAAGAAAATTGAAAATGCATTCAGATAAGCCTGTGTCCATATCAACTCCTGCTCTGTTAGAAAAGAAAGATGTTAAACAAGCGCGTGATCATATTTTTCATCATATACAACATATAAAAGCACCTGAGTGACAGACATTCTAATAAAAGAACAAATTCTTAAAATGCAGGCTTACTAAAGTGTGATCTTAAAATGATGAATATGGAGAATTAAATACTATCATCAAGCAAACTAAAGAATTACTTAATTATTATATATATATATATATATATATATATGTATATTTGTGTTTTTGTGTGAAATTTTTGTCCACAATGTCAATCAAACCAAGTGTATTTATTGTAATTTCTAGTCCAAATATTTCATCACGGTTAAAATAAGGCATAATCATTTTCAGAGTAACTTTTCAGTGAGATATAAAAACTTTTTTAGACAATAGATCTTGAAAATCTTTTTTCAAGAAATCTTATCGAGATCAATTTCACTTGTTCCGTTGGCAGATTTTTTGGCTTGAATTAAAGGTAGCCTCGTCACGCTAGACCCACCTAGTGGCAACACATCTAATGTGCATGATAGATAGATAGATAGATAGATAGATAGATAGATAGATAGATAGATAGATAGATAGATAGATAGATAGATAGATAGAAAACAAATGGTGCGAAGAACAAAAAACCCCACCCCTCACAAATTTACCCTACTTCCCCAATCATTTTAAAACCATATTTTTGGTGATCTTGACCTTGGACCTACATTGATCAAAATATAATGTGATTTATTCTGGACCACCTTGCACCTTTCCTGAAAATTTTATGTAAATTGGTCAGGTAGTTTTTGTGCAAACAGACAAAACAATAACAACAACAAAAAACGATCATCTCCCCTTCAGGAGCTGAAGGGGAATACATTTTATTTGTATAGCTCTTTTCATGGAACTCAGACACTTTAAATACAGCAAATAAAAACAAAAACCGATTAAGAACAGATAAAACCATGTGCAAACTGCAGGAATATTGGTATGAAACAGTAAAAAATTAAGTAATTAAATATGTTTTTAAAGGGATTTGATGCTATTGAGGTCAGAGCAGTAAACAAAATGACTCCTACAACATGTAGAATCTGAAGTAACACATGCCCACTTTCTATTTATAGTGCAGCAACATTTTCATCAGTAAATTCCTGTTCTATCCTGCATGACCTTCAATGACACTAACAGTTAGACCTCATTTGTAACTTCAACTATAAACATTTTCTCTTTCCTTCACACTGTCTCCAGAAACAGGAATAGCTTCTTCTTCTTTTTTTTATTCCAAAACTACAGGTCAATTTCCATCTTGTTGTGTCTTAGCTTGTCTTCAGGGATGAATCCATCAGATCCAGTCGACTGGCTGAGCGTCAGCGACTCGTGTGTTGCTCATCGGATAGGCGGAATAATGGCAGATTCATTTGTAGTGTCTGTCAGTGGATGGTGGGCTGCAGGCACACCCCGCTCCGAACACTGCAGCACAATAAAAACACGGCAGGAAGCATTCCCTCCTGACCCATCTCTGAGGGTGTGGGCCTAATAAAAGAGATATAAGTAGCCTGTCATCAAACCCATGTGGAGATGACTGCGGTGCTTGTTGTTATTTTTATTTTATCTGCAGCCCTGAAATGAAAGCCACTGTTTGATTGCACCGAGAGCGACACAGAAAGCAAAGCAGTAACTGCCTCATTCACTGGAAATTAAAGTCAAACCCTGTGACTTCTGAGGGAATTGTGGGATTGAAGTTCAGCAGGATATGTTTTATTACTCCTTTTTCCATTAGGTCAGCTAGCTGTTGTTAAATGTGTGACATTTCTGTTCGTCAATTTGTCCGATAGTGTGAGATTATTCACAACCGACTGCATAGAACTCACTACTTCATGTGGTTTTAACACCTCGTTCGGCTGCAAAGTGAGATCCTGATGTAAAGTCGAATGGGGGGAAAAAAAAAAACAAGAAGAGAAACACCTGAAATAGTGATAGTTGCTTAGTTTTCTATCTGCGAAGCCCTGTGAAACAACTTTCTTGTGATATATGATATGATAACATAGTAGACAGCAGTAACATACAAGTAAGTGCAGAGAAGACCGACGGGTAGAAAAAACACAAATGAGTGGAAAAATTATATATAAAGACAAAAAAAAAGTACAATCAGAATTTTAATGACTTTTCATACTTCAGTTGCAGATTGAATGGTTGGTATTCTCCAGGTTTCACAGATGTACTTGTAGCGTCTCTGTATCAGATGTGTGTGGTGTAAAGAAGAAAATGTTGCAGTTCTGTCGTTATTACAGTGATATGTAATGAGTATTAGAGCCATGTAGATTTAAAGACTCAGAAAATATGCTATCTCTGTGGTTCATCATTGATTTAAGAGCCTTATTTGCTTGTTAAAACCAAATATGTTGATTAAAGTATTATCTTCTAATCATACTGGAGTGTTACAGTTCTACACTGTCAGCTTTAAGTGTCACTCAGATGGTAATAAGATCAGCTGACCTCTTAGTCACTTCTGTGTTGGATCACTGAACGCACTGATGTGTACAATACATTATCACCTTAATGGAAAAATCATCATAAGGCTCATCTATTAATAGATCACACACCTCTGTAATCTCTTGTAAACCTATGTAACAGTTTTTTATGTAAATATCTTCCCACTATAATAAAAAATAACTCTTTTTCACACCAGCCAATTAACACTTTTTAGTGCTCTCACATTATTTTTTTTTACTACTGGATATAGCTGCCCACTGTTGGTCTAGGAAATGTAGTTTCCTTTGACATCAAGAGAACTAATAACACCCCAGCCCTGATCTATTTAAGCAGAAACATAAGAGCAGAACACCACTCCCTCACCCAGACACTTTATAGCTCTACCAGCCACTTTATTATAGG
This sequence comes from Siphamia tubifer, assembly GCA_020466265.1. Classification (NCBI taxonomy): domain Eukaryota; kingdom Metazoa; phylum Chordata; class Actinopteri; order Kurtiformes; family Apogonidae; genus Siphamia; species Siphamia tubifer. The sequence continues at coordinate 44,878,783 of CM035798.1, read as the reverse complement.
GAATAAAGTCCCACTTAAAGCAGCATGAAAATGACATTGGAATTACTGAGCTCCCAGTGCTACTATCAGGCCAAAGTGCTGGAAAAGCTCAGCCAATTAATCAGAGCACATTACAAGGTTTTCATACTCAGAAGGCTCTGTTTAAGGAAAAAGTACTGGAAAACATTGAATGAAAAAGCTCCGAAAGAGACAGAGAGAGCAGAACATTCGTCTTGGCTTCTCGAAAGTCTCCTGTCTGATGTGTTTTTTCCCTTTTTAGTAAACAGAAACACCGGCAGATTGGACCGTTTGACATTTCAATCAACACGAAAACAAAATATATGTAATTACATGATCGTCTAGATGGCCTTTCAGGTTTTTTGTCACTGGGCTATCTTGTTTATTTCACTGCACTTTCCTGTCAAATATGACACCTACATATGCGTCAAAGAAATCAACATGATGCCCTGTATTTATTTATATGAGCACTTGAATTCATGTTTAATTCCAAGCTCATGAAAATAACAAGTCATGACAAATTCATCATCAAAAAAAGCCAGTGCTGTATAATTCTCACTGTCAGAGCAGTGGAAGATATACTGTTGTAAATGCTAATTAACAATGAAAAGAAAGTTTCCAAATTATTGTTGTAATGGAATCAACAATGTTTAATCTGAAATGTGGAAGCATTTAAATCCATTGTATGCACTTTGAGTATGTGTTAATAGAAAAGTATCATACTGATAAAGTGTATGTTGCTCTCAAATTTGATCATATATATATAATCACCACCAAAATGGAATCATTTCCAGATCTCCCCATTACCAACCTACCCTGTAAATTTAATTAAAATCTGTCCATACTATTTTGAGTTGTCTTGCTAACTAACAGACAAACAAACTGGCAAAAACATAACCTCTTTGGCAGTGGTAATTAATTTGTTCCAGAAGTTTTCTCGTACCGTGCATTTTTCATAAATAGTCACATTTTACACGTAAAATGCCTAATTCATTCCAAGGCAATATGTGAAAATATGAAATGTGTTAAAAGAAAATGTAGGTTTAGATTTTAGCCCGTCCAAGCTAAGGGTGGTATCTGGGACAGAAGAGTTGAGCCACGTCTGGGTGAGAATGAGGATGCATCAGTCTGGTGGATCATGTTTGGTGTTAGCTCTTAGCATAGCTGTAAATTCACCACGACAGCTGTGCTTCTACTGTACTTTCTCTTACGCTGCTTCTGATGTCTCTGGAGACAGAGTCTCTGTGGGGGGGGGGGGGCTCCGCTGTAGGACACTGGATCTGACCACTGTAGCAGATTAAAGTTCTATAGAACGGTCCGTGTCTCTGGGCTTGCGAAGTCCAAGTTTTTAACAATTTTCCTTCAGCTGATGATAGTCTGCTGGTCATATACTCTTCTTGCACCATTTGGCTGAACGTTTGATACTAATGGCGCTGGTCTATGTGGAGAAATGAGCGTTAAAATGTCTGTGTTACTGGGAGCCACAGCAGCTGAAGCCGAACAGGGCGCCACTATCGTCCTATTAACTGTAATTTTCAAATACGTACTGTAATTAAATTTAAATGAGCACACTGGGAAAAACTCAGGAAACAGTAACCCCATGATGAATGTGGTCGCAAAGGGTAATGAATAGCATCATGGGTAGCTCCCTCATAGCCAATGGGATGCTACGTACAGTACGTACGTGACGTATTTACGTACATTACGTAGTTACATATAATAATGTACGTACAGTACTGTATTTATGTCACAGGGGTTTCAGTTTCCTTTCCTAAATAACATTTTCTTTCGTATTCAGAGACAAAAAAATTGAGGCAAATGTTTTTCGTTACTTGGATCATTCGTTAGCTGGGTCTTTCATAAGAAGCCACTCATCATTTTGAGGTCTGCTGTAAAATGTGATTCATTGTTTTTTTCTATTTTGTTTTTTATATATATATATATATATATATATATATATATATATATATATATATATATATATATATATATATGCATGCCTGTTTACGGATATTTATTTAAACAAAGGTTATGTAAAGAGTTTGGTGCGATAACATTTTTATGTAGCAGAAATATCTCTTTTTGTGTGGACAGTTTTAACGTGGATAGACTGGATAATGAACCAGTTGGACCAGGTCTGCTCCAGTCCGGTTTAGTTAATGTTTACGACCACCGTTAAAGTCAAATCGTGTCTGGTGTATGTGTGAAGCCAGTTTCCATCTTATTACCAGCCATAAAGAATGAATGAATAATGAATAAAGTCGTGGCTGATGGCTGAGCATGAAATGATGTGTTCCCTCCCATCCCACTGTTCAGTCCACATTGGACCTACAGAACCATTCTTCTCCAACCAAAATCTCACCCTGCTTCTCTTATCGTTTCATGAGTGTGTTTATTTAATTTTCTGTGCAATTTCACACAAATAAATTGCCCGTTGATGTCCATGTTTGTTTTGGTTGGAGAACTCCCAACAGCTGATGCCGTCCACCACCAGGCTGTCCACTCATTACTGACCAGTCATTAAACGTGTCGTACAGTGGCTTGACTTTGTGATCCTTTGTGTGTGGAGTTTTCTCCAAACTCGGTGTCTAATATTGTCTAATTTCTTAGGTTAATTTCCATTAAAGCTTAGATAATAACAAAAAAGACAACACACCAAAACATCTATCTATTGTATGTGCTATAATCAAATTAATTATCGTCACTTAATTTAATATTTACCTTTTCAAGGCTGTTAAATTATTTAACATTTTAATCAGATTAATTATAGGGTTGCTATGGATTAGTTTTGATTACTCATGAACAAGACACTATGTCGCTTGAATGTTTTGTCTGAGGTTTTCTGTTTTGTACTCAAAATTTCACACAAAAAATGTGGAGAAAAAAATACTAAATAAACTAACATAAAAAAAGTGATGACAAATCCAGAACGTATTAAAAAAAATCAGCTAAAATACAGAAGACAACATGAAAAAATGTGATAAAATATTAGAATATATAAGACCTTCAACTAAACGACAGCTCTTCCATTTAATCACATTAATCATGATGGATAAATCCACATTAATGTGTTAATTTTGACAGCCCTTTTTTATATATATGTATACGGAGGTGGTCAAAGTACTCCCATTCTGTACTTAAGTAGAAGTACAGCTACTTGTGTGAATAAATACTCTTTTTTTTTTTTTTTTTTTAACCATGGATGAAAGATCACTTTTAAAGTATCCAAAAATAAAGCCCTTAAATTTGAATTAATGTGTTTGATCAGGTCACAGTACTCAGTTTTGTGGGTATGGACAGGAAATTTAGGAAAAATTGGGGTGGGAGGGTCAGAATTGAGATAAAAAGTCATAAATATGAGACAAAAATGCATAATTATGACAAAAACTCAAAACTGTGAGGTCAAAATAATCCTAAATCATGAGATATGCATTTCTTATCACATATTTATGACTAATTATGAGAAAAAGAGCTGAAGTTACGAGATAAAATGGCAAAATGTATATAATAAGTCACAATTTCCCTCTGATTTTCAGTTCAGTTTGTCATTTATATGAATACATGAAAACAAAATTAGTGCTCAGGACCAGCAGCATGTGACCTAATATATAATAATCTAAAATAGAAAATAATCCAAGGATCTTCAATAAATAACATTAATACTTAATGAAGCAAATAACAGAACAGAATTAAGAACTTCAGTGCAGTATTAAAAGCAGCATAAATAAAATCAAAAATAACAAAGAGCAGCATGTGCAGGGCAAAGCAGTGTGTTATTTTCCCTCTGAAGTGTTAGTGTTTTTAGCATTTTAGAATTCTGTCTAGTTTGAAAAAGTAAAGAGAATATTCTGAGAATGTAAGAAGTATAAAGTACAGATATTTATGTCAAAATGTAGGGAGTAAAAATAAAAAGTTGCCAGAAAAATAATCAATTAAAATACAGATACCTAAAAAAAAAATCTACTTAAGTACAGTAACACAGTACTTTTACTTAGTTACTTTCCACCTGTGTATGTTTATATGTAAATTCAAGCATTAAAGGCTTAAAACTACATATTCCCCAAACTATATTATTGTATCTGAAGAAAAGCAAATGGAAAAAAAATAAACTTGTCTGTTAATTTCAACTCTGTAAAACTACAGTAATAACGTAAAGCAGACAGGGACGTTTATTCATCTGGAAGTAATGATAGTGAACGTTTAAAGTAATGAGACAAATAGAAGTCATCTATTAAAAAAGAACAAAAAAAAACCCAGAAATGACGGGTGCATGGTGCATGTGTTTGCTTTCTCCTTCATGCTGAGTCCATCTGGTGTGTGTGTGTGTGTGTGTGTGTGATATTAAACAACAGCGTGGTCGATGAGCCTGCCATGCGGACCAAGGGGCCAATGATCGGCTCAGTAGGAGGATGCTCTGATGGTGGGATAGAGTTGTCATTAGTCATTGTCCTGGGCACCACCCTCCCCACCAGCCTCTCATTTGTGTCCCATCTCCCCAGCCAATCATATGGCCATTAGTCTTCATTCCGTCTTTTATGGCTGGGGCCCACTCAGTCTAATCAGCTCCTGCTCTCATTTTCCTCACATTGGTTTTATCTGCAGAATCGACAGCACTGGCAGCCCTCCAGCCAGGAACTTCCCTCATCATTTATTGGGCTTTAATAATGCACACAGAGACACTTCTAATACATAGAGAATTTGGGAAAAGTCTCTTGTTTTTAATAAGATGATAAGACGCTTGAGTTTTTATGCGACATTTTTCAGATGCAGAATTTGAATTTTTCAATTCCAGCACTTGTGTACAGTGGAGAAATAAATAAAAGGAGATGTTTCAGATCAGTTACACTGCTCTATAATTTATTTATTTTTAGAAAATAGTTGCCTCAGACATTAAATGAGCTAAATCTTACACATTTTAATCAGATGAATCAGAAAATAAATGATAAAAGTGCTGGTTAGCTCATGTTTTTATTATATATGATGGTGTGTTATTACACATACAATATATGGTGGATTTATAAACATTCCACTATAATGAACCTGTAAAGTGAATGGATAATAAAGTGTAGGAGAAATTTTAAAGGGAAAATTTGCAATGTTTTCTGTTTAGAGGTTAAGTGTGTAATATTTTAATGGCATCCAGAGGTGAAATTGCAGAACACACCGCACTGTTTTCACCTTATACTGACCTACACTAGTTGTTTTTCCATTTGATATATGGGCAAAACTTTCCCGATACTGACTAAATTTTGGTAGGTGCATAATGTCTGTGCTTTCATTGAATCCCAAATGTGATGATTTTGAATTTATTATCGCAATATAATATGAGAAGTTATTCTAAGAACATGGAGACTAACATAAATGCCATGTTGTTTTACAGATATATCCATTATCATTATTATTAACCCTTTAAACTTCCAAAGGGTTCACATATAGACCAGAAATAGTCGCTCATAAATGTGAATCAAACCACCCAAAAGAGGGGAATTGAGTATTTTCTGTTTTAGCTCCAGTGACTTAAGAGTTGTTGTTTTTTTGTTTTTGTTTTTGTTTTTTTACAGTTAAAAGATGTTCTGTCTCAAATCACAGCCATGATTTTTCACAAATACATGGTTTCAGATAGTTTGTTTGTATAGTGCGGTCTTAAAATGTAACATCAAGTCCTTTCTGTCCAAGACCAGAATAAGAAAAATCCATCCAAGACTGAGTCGTCAAAATGTTCAATTGCAAACGCTTTGATACAGAAAAAAGCTTTTTGTAAGATTTCAAGGTCTGATGTGTCCCTGTCCCATAATAATACCACTTTGTAACAATTAGAGTGTCCAGTCTACTCTCAGTCTAACATGAGATAATAACTTAAAAGCCCTGGCGGTTATTATAATAACACATTTATGCTTTGGTTTGGTTCTTCATTCAATAAACAGGATGATCTTCTCCTCTGCTGTGACTGGACACTATGCAGCTCTGATCAGTTCATTATCTGCTACTACACTGAAATATGTACTCAATGTAAAGTAATACAGTACATACAATTAGCATCTCATTTTAATCCACTACATTTTGATGAAATACAACAAAAGGGTTCTTCAGCTCCGTGGTTTAAAGAGCCAGTCTATATATGAATTTATCAGATTACTTCTACATTTAAAACTATAGTACTATATGAGTGAATTTTTGGATTGTCTAATTACAAATGACCTTAAAGGTTAAGCTATATCAATATTCAGGACATTAGCATTAGCCCTCCTGTTCTCATAATCAATACTTTCTTTTGTAGGGGTGGGAGAAAAAATCGATTCACATATGTATCAGGATCAGAGGTGGTCAAAGTACTCACATTCTGTACTTAAGTAGAAGTACAGCTACTTGCGTGAAAAAGTAGAAGTACTGATTTAACTCCACTACTTAAGTAAACGTAAAAAAAAAAGGGAACATTTCACAATTGTAATAAAGTAAAAAGTAAAAAAAAAATTTGTCATTGACACAATAATACTTATTTAACCAGGAAAAATCTGAAAAGTTTCAAAAGTACCTAAAATACATCTTTTAATACTGAGTTACTGTATCGTGTTATTAATCTCATCTTATGTCATTTACACACAGTAATAAATCAATAGTATATGAATAAGAGTTGGGAAAAAGAGGATGATTAGCAACGACACAACGGCTAATTCTAAATATGGAGGTGGTGCGTTCAGGACTGTCGTAACATCTCTGGTGCGTTCCATAGCGTGGAATATCTGAATACTGAGAGAAAATGAGTTGTTCCTGAATAAATATTGTTAAATAATCAACAACAAATAAAGTGTGTGGGCTTTCTAACAAAAGGGAAGAACAGAGCTGGACATGTACACTTTAAAGTTCACTTTATTATGAAGTATGTTCATTTAAAGGCTCCTATTTGTGTTGTGTGCAGATAAATGGAGCAGTTTACTATTTATTACTTTTTATACTTTTTTTAATTTATTACTGCTGAATAAATATTAACTGACTCACATGTGATGGTCATTTTTGGGGGGAATTATGGCTCCTGATATGATCTGTAGGCATCATCATTCAGCTTTTTCACCTGATCTGGTGTTAAAAAAGGCAAGTGAAAAATCTGGAATATCGAAGAGTCACAATTTAAATTGAATCAGCACCCAAAAAAAATCATAAAAGAATCGAATTAGCATAAAAGCGTATTGTCCCAGCCCTATTCTTTTGCCTTATGTTCCACATTAAATGAAATAACATGTACGCTTAACTCTTTAAGACCCAGTAAGGTTATAATACTTTAATATTTGTCATTATAGTTTAGCTTTATTTAAATTAGCTTTTTTGACTATTAATTTAATTAGTTTTCGTTTTCATAGCAGGTTTGTTGGTTTTTGTAAATTGTGATTTTAGCTTAGGTTCAGTTATCATTTTTATTTTCTTCAGTCACTGTCAGTTCAGTATCGTACAGGACTCTGCTGCTTTCTCCCAATTCTAGTGTCCATGTTTCCAGGTAGAATGGGGATGAGAAGACGACTCTAAACAACAAGTGACAAGAAGTGACAGAGCGTGAAGTGCCGTATGGTGCTGCCAAATAAAACTGCTCAAGCAAATTAAATCAAATTCATATCAATGCAACATTGACAAAGGCAAAAAAAAAGAGGGAATTTTATCCATAATTTGTATATATTTGAGTTACTTTTTAAAGCGGACAATACAGTTAATTATGTTAGTTAAGGAAAATGTTTTTTCCAATTATAGTTTTTGTCATTTCATTAGTTTTCATTAACAATAATAACCTTGAGACTCATTGCTACTTTTGTTCCCAAATGATTTTTCTTCTCTAGCATTTCTTTAGTGAATAGTCACCATTTTCATGAAATAATGGTGTGCATTTTGCTTTTTTTTTTTCAGTGAAAATAAGGTATTTTTCAATATTTAATGTGCTGATCATAATGTCAGTAAGTTGAAACTGAAAAAATTTAAAGTGAAACTGAAAACCTGAGAAGCGTGAACCAAAAAAAAAAAAAAAAATTGGCATTGTAAAATACATTACAGCAGTGGTCCCCAACCTTTTTATTACCGCGGACCGGCCAACGTTTGACAATTTTACCATGGACTTGGGGGTGGGGCTGGTGTATATATCGGTCACCGAAATTATACAGAGTGGTCTTGGTCTGTGGGAATCACCTGTCACAATAAATCCATGTTTCAAGTCCAACTCCTGGTATTGTCTGTTAAAATCTTTCCTTTTGTTGGAAGTTGGGGGCTCTTCTTCTGTCTCTTCAGTGGCATTTTCCTCTTCAAAAAGAAACTTTCCAAAGACATTTCTTTTTTACTTATTTTGCTAACATGTGGGTTACATTCAAGTGACAGAGATGTAACCGAGAGGATCCAGTCATTTTTCAAAATAAAAGATTCTTCAGACTCAGATAATAAATACAAGACAAATAATGAATTAATTATTAGGCGGCCTGGCACCAATTGATCCACAGACCAGTACTGGTCCGCGGCCCAAGGGTTGGGGACCACTGCATTATAATACAAAAATACCCTCCCGAAATACTGTGTTTTTTTCCAATGTCTGTATTTTATCTTTCCATTCAACATTTTACAATGTCTGTTATAATGCCAATGCAACGATTTCTACAATGCCAAGTTGTTTTTGGGCTCCGGACCTTATGTTTGACACCTGTGATTTAACCTAAACCATCCATTCAGAATGCGTCAACGCTGACACATCAGGGGTTAAAGGGTAAATGGATATTAAACAATATTAAACAGTTCAGATATCAGTAGATAGTCTCTGTGGGTTAACGTCCCTTTCAAATTGTTGTTACTCAGACAAAACCAACCGAAAATAATGTTGGTGTGGTCGTGTACTGTTTTGTGCTTCGCTACTCGGCACATATCCAGGTGGGACATGGACAGCAGACAGCTCCTTTACACATGGGACACAGTCAAATGATTGCTCTAGTCTGTCCATTTGACCACTTCCGACCGAAAAATCCCAAGTCATTCAGTCCTGTTTTATAGTGAAAGTGCTTGAGGGGACAGAGTGTGAGCGGAGTCTATCAAAATACTGTCTGGAGACCTGCTGACCTTTCATATTTAGGAACGACTGAATGAAGCCGGTACAGTGTTATTTGTATTCATATTTTAGATTTAGTTTCTCTGACAAGAAAGTTTGCCACTTTAAAAAACAAAACAAAAAAACTTTCACATCAATGATCTCACCCATAAATACATCAATATCTCTTCTCTTATCCATGCTTTTATGTCTCCGCAAAATAGATCTCAGACATTACTAAAAGCCACTGTCCGACACATTGTTTTCATCGCCGCAGCTTAATTTCTCACGTCTGACACAACACCCGCGCTAAAATGAGAAATGGATCTTAAATTGAAATTGTATTTTTCATTACGCCTTCATATACTCAGCGCAGATGGGGCAAGTTTACAGCAGTAAACGTCACTTATTGTTTCCAGCACATTCCTTATTTCCCTCTAACAATCTTCATTATGGCTTTATTTGTTTGAAAGATGCAATTGTTGTGTTGGAGCTCTGTTTTCTCACCCTATGGATTGACTGCTCTGAGGGGACTCCGCCAGCCGCTCACAATAAATGAGATGTGGCATGGCAATCTGTGGTAAGAGGCTCAGGTCATAATAAGTGCCCTCATACATAAATTACCTAGTTAATGCACAGCTAATCATCCAGACAGACTGAGGGCAGCACCCACTGGCACTGTGTATGTGCAGTTACATTGCATGAAATAGGATTGACATCAACAATCAGACTATACTGATGGAAGTCTGCATGTGTCGACGGAGGCAACTCTGTAAATACTTTCATGCAGTGAGCACACCGCCACAAAGGAAAACGGTAGCTGGGCTCAAAGTTAGTGGAATTTACTGCGTTATAGTGATTAAGGGATCACAGCAGAGGCGTTTAAAGAAGTACTGAACTTCTTTTCAATGATGACATTTGCTCTCTTTAAAGTTGGTTTCACTCTTTTTGCTCATTTCCAAATACAGCACAAGACAGTAGTTGCTTTTCCATCGAATGTATGCACAAAAGTTAATAATTATAAGAAGAAGAAGATCAGCAGTCTGAGAGCGCAAACCTTCGCCAAGGAAGACCTCCCCCCTCGAATTTTGGTGGTGATCCCAGAAGAGGTAAAGGTGAGGTACTTTATTTGTCATTATACATTGTACAATGAAATGTATCTAATCCATCCTTCGTACCATTGGGGCACCTGTAAGGAGCAGTGGGCAGCCATGTGGGGTGCCCGGGGACCCATCCCCAGCTGTAGAGCCAGGCTCATAGGAGATTCTGGATCACTTTGAAATGTTATATATTGCGGTAAATGGAGAATACATTTCAAAGTGATCCAGAATCCTGGATCACCACCAAAATTGAATCATTTGTTCCTTGTGACACTCCCAACACATCCTGAAAATGATATCAAAATCCGTTCAGAACTTTTTGCGTAATCCTGCTGAAAGTCAGACAGACAAACAGACTGGAATTTAATACCTCCTTGGCAGAGGTAATTAATAATAATAATAATGGATTACATTTATATAGTTCTTTTCTAAATATGCTCAAAGCACAGTTTATCCATTATTCATTCACTCTCACATGCTCCCTCTGGTGGTGGTAAACTACATATGTATCCACAGTTGCCCTTGGGCAGACTGACATTTTGCACCAATGACCGCCACCACCAAAGATTCATACAAAGAATTCATACACCAGTGTGAGCACTGGAGGCAAGGAGGGTGAAGTGTCTTGCCCAAGGACACAACAGCAACAATTTTTCCATTGGGCACAATTGTTGCTGTTGGTACAAGGTTTAATGACAAATAAAATACTTTAACCGACAACCGACGGGTTGTCGGTTATTGGACAACCCACTCTACCAACTGAGCCATGGCTGCCCCCCTTTTAGTTCACCAATATTTACCAAATGTGGAAAAAACCTAGATGTGCATAATGTTGATTTTTCCATTAATTTACGTAATTGATCTGAAGGATTTTTAAAAGGGAAAGGTTTTATCCCCAAGTCTCATTTTCTAACTGGAACATTTTAGACTGTCTGGTTTTCCGTGGTTGATGATGATGAAGGTTTAATGTTCTCTGTGCCTCTGTGGTCTCCTGGGGAAACAAAATGAGACAGTATGCAGGTGCACAGGGGAAGGAGTGGGCTCGGAGGCAGAAGTTAAAAACAAGATACAGGAAATACAGGGACCTGGCAAGTTTGTTGCAAAAAAAATACTCCAATTCAGGCCAGATGTCTACTTTTAAAAGTAACTTTAATCAGGATTTCTTTGCTTAGCATCAACATCCAGGTGACAGACAGGAGAAAATCCCTCTGCAGATTTTCTCACACAGTCCCAAATCATGTTGACACTAAAAAGAAGAACAAAAAAAAATCACAAACTGCATCTTAAAAAGAAACATAGACACTAAGGTTTATCTCTTCCCTTGTTTCTGTGATCATGTTCTTTGATGAAATGCTCTTCTTTTTTCATTTCGGCTCTATTCTCAGCGTATACAAAACAAACAAACAGCGCCTTAGCTCTAATACACGATCAAAGCAGCGTATGCTCCAGGGAAGCTGAGATCAGTCAGTCAGCTTTAGGCAGACAGACAGGTATGTCATTCACACACACTGAGATTATGCTGACACACTCTGCTGAAAAATATGTTGACCATGACTTTGACTGTTCTCACTGTTTTCAACCTCCACGGATACCCAGACTTTTTTTAGACTTTCTAAAAAACTGTAGAGCAGTGTCATCAAGTAGAGAGTTTAAAAAGAAATATGTTACAATATCTGTGGACACACCTGGAAACTGAATAATTTTTAAATTTCATATGAGATATAGGTGTAATATATAATAATACTAATAACAATAATAATAGACATATGTAAAACAACATGACACTTGTGTTCATCTCCATGTTTATGGAATGACGTCTCATGTCATGTTGCAATAATAAATAAAAAATCATCACATTTCTGATTTAATTAAAACAGACATTATGCACTTCTGGGGGTTTTTTTTCCAACATTTAGTACATATTGGTAAAGTTTTACACATATATCCAATGGAAAAACAATTAAGGTAGGTCAATATAAGGTGAAAACAGAGTAGTACGTTCTGCAACTTCACCACTGGACGTTTTTAAAATATTACACACTTAACCTTTAACCTGAAAATATTGCAAATTGCCCCTTTAAAGAATTAACAGCCCTCGACAGGTTTCTGAAACCTACAGCTACACTAACACAGACACACACTCATTAAGTAAGACACACCATCACCTGCTATTCCAGAGACAGAGTACAGTAGAACGCATTCACGTCGGAGGATCATCATGTGCAGCGATAATAAATACTTTGGCTTCATTATGGGGGCTGATGTGTGCCGCAAATTTAATGGGCGTCCATTTTGCGAGGGGAAAACACAGTGTAAATCGAGTGTGCAGGGTAATTTCAGAAGTGGCTGTTGTAGCAGGCTGACACTGCAGTAAAGGGATGAGGTATAGAGCGAGCCCTAGGGTGTCTGGCAGCTCCTCAATAGAAGTGTCAGACTGGCTTACAGAGGAGGTTTTACTGCCAGTCTGACTGAGTCAATGTCGACGCTCCATCGAGGAAGCACAAAAAGCACAGATGTACTTACGTCTGCCAAGTGTGACAATGACAATGAAATTCTCTCTTTCTCTAATACTAACACCAACACACACGACACAGACGGTATATCCTCTGGAGGATTCTCATTCCTCCACATCCATAACCTTGACCCCAAAAACAACAAAATGTTTGCACTTTTTTAACCTTATCTTTATGTTTTGGGAAGGTAAATAGATGTCCTTAAAGAATATATGTCCCCATTTACCCTTTTTATGTGCATTTGTAATGGAGTGGAAAGGCTGTAAAATCAAATACTGTTATATCAGTAAGAAAAAATGTGCACTTGGTTGAGGGGGGGAAATGTGGCATATCGATAAACCAAAGTGTGTCGCATTGAAATGGAAGATTTTAGGGTTCAGATTCATAATATTGAGGAAACATTCTACATACAGTACATCAAGTCATAGAATGTCATAGACATTAATCATACTTTATCAAGATATTGGGAACACAGTGGTGCCAGTAAATCTCAAGCCTATCAGAATACTTATATAATGTATTTGTGTAAACAATTCTGAAGATGCCATAAGAACGACTGTCACAATAGACCAACTGGTATTCAGATGTCAATGTACCTACCTGCTGGTGTTCTGCACTGTAAAAATATGAATGTTTTTAAGTGTAGTTTCTAAATTTTGGGCCAAATATCTAATCACACTTAAAATAAAACATAATCACTATGAGTAACTTTTCAGTGAGATATAAGAACTTATTTTTAAAAAATAGATCTGGGAAATCTTATTTCAAGAAATCTTACTAAGATCATTTTCATTTGTTCCATTGACAGATTTATGCCTTGAATTAAGATGATTCAGAAAAGGTTTCTTGAAATAAGGTCTTCAAGAGCTATTGTATAAAAAAATATTAACAACAACTGGTGCCAGGCATTTTCTTTTGCTTAACTCAAGCAAAAAAAATCTACCAATGAATATGAGCATTTGTGTAATGAGATATTTTGACTAGAAATGAGAAAAATACACTTGGTAAAATTTAGAGTTAGGGTTATTTAGGGTTTTCCAGTGTGACTACGGTAGTGATCAAGGTCTAGAATTGGTCCCAAAGCCCCTTCAATGGCAGCTCATTGCTTTTAAAGGGATAATTCACTGTTTTTCACATGAATTTTTATAGAATCAGTGTCTTTACTCTGGTGCACCCACAGTGACCTGCGAGTCCAGTTATTGTCTGGTCTTGGTCAAAGCGAAAGTAGTCCCGGCAGGTTTCCTGGGGTCATGAAAATAAAACCTGTCTTCTCAAAACAATATGTATCCTAATGAGTGATTTATTTGCATAACAAAACTGCCACAGAACAAAAACTCGCACCTCGTAATTGCTTGGAGCTACTTTCTCTCAATAGGGATCAATGCTTGTTGTCACTGCTAACAGCTGTGTGCCATAGCAAACTACTTTCATCAGTTGTTCAGCAGTGTTTGCAGCTGCTACGTAGAGGCGTACAGCTGTTAGCGTGCATGATGTGCACAGGCATGTTTTAACTGATGGTCAAATCAAATCAAATATGTTTCCATTTCCCATGTTTTCTTGATAATATCCAATACCTATGTCATTGTACTGACAAAAACAGTGATTTTATTCATTCCATGTTATTTTTTTCTGTCTGCTTACAGTTTCATAACCACTGTTTTTGATTACTTTTGATGGTATAATATTTTTTCTGTGACTTTATTTTTACATATTCAGGAATAATGGCATATATGAAATCCTTGCTATTGTTGCTCTATGACCATCACATCAACAAATGACAAATGCTAAAAAAAAAAACTTTCAATATGGTGCTTTATTTGGTCACATCATTCAGTATCAACATCACCCTGTTACATAAAGATGTTCTAATGTTTTCTGCACTGCATTGGCTTAACACCATCTGTTGCTGCATTAATGTACCCATATCTTTTAGCACTAAATGGAAAGGAACACATTAATGTGCCTTTTCTTGTGAAATGTAGAGATAGTTGGTCCACTTGGATTTTAAGTGACCACTAAACACATCCAAATATCAAATGATTTCCATTATTTCTTCCAACACAACTTTATTTGTTTAAACACACTAATTCTTACATATTCATGAGGAACGATTCATTGATTCCACAAACCACACAATGGTTTAATTAAAGCCATGGCTGCTTTTCAAAAGAGTCTTCATTTGATTTTACCTTCTTTTTCATCTACATCGAGCTTTTTGAAAACAGGGATAGTATTCACTGTTTGAGCTTATTTACATGTTATTATTTTCTGCTTGTATTGATTTTTGTAGCAGTGAAGTCCTGAAATAAACAAAAAAAAAAAAAACCTCTTCAATGGGTCACCTTTTTCTATTACCAA
The DNA here is from genome assembly GCA_020466265.1 of Siphamia tubifer. Classification (NCBI taxonomy): domain Eukaryota; kingdom Metazoa; phylum Chordata; class Actinopteri; order Kurtiformes; family Apogonidae; genus Siphamia; species Siphamia tubifer. Next base: position 44,863,769 of record CM035798.1, on the reverse strand, counting down.
AATTGTAAAACAGTTTGGTTCATTCTCTCTGCAAATAAAGTGCTATTTCAGTTTCCTATCTTCTATTATGCGCCGTTGGGAGAAATACAAAGTGTAACATGGAAACAAACAATTTAAGCTGTTCAGGTGCAGGTGAAATGATAGCAGATAGTTGTGTCTGTAGGCAAAGACCTCGACACACTGGTTGAGCTTCTTTCTCCTCTATTTTATTCCCCTGTCCTCCTCTTCCTCCTCCTCCTCCTGTGTCACATTCATTACACTTTCTGTGAAAATGTGATAATAGCATGAAAAGCCTCGATATTTTATTCATAGAGTAAACATCATAAATACAAAAGCCTAAAATGCTGCACATGCACAAAAACATAGGGGTCACCTTAGGCTGGTGACAAATAGCTGGAGGATTATCAGTATTCATATGAAATCACATGTGGTGCCAGGAGAGACTAGACTGCAGAGCTGTTTTTATAGCAGTGTGCGTAATAGCCCCTACTCACCTAATTGTTCCAGTTGAGATTTACAATCAGGAATCATTAAAAAGTTATAACAATCACCGGAGTCTATTATTATGTGTGTCCTGCATGTAGGTTTGATAGTGGTCCCTGGGTTAAAGCTTTGGTCAGGCTGCTCAAATCACACCTGGCAAAAATGGCTCAGACTAATTCCACGCTACTCAGCATCCTCGACTTGGCATTAGAAAGGTGGAGACAGATCCGAGGTCTGACCACACACACACACACACACATATGGGTTGAGTGTGAATAAGTTGAAGGATAATTCCAGTTACCTCTGATAACTTTCAGACAATATCACAGATTAAATTCCAATAAAAGTTTATTGCCAAGAACGACATTGTTGCACAGTACTGCTACTGCCATTACACGCTTCATGCACTGAACGTCCGGCTCCAAGGGTCACAGGGGTCACCTAAGCAACCATAAGATGCTTGATTATTAGAAACATAAAAATTAATTATTATTATTATTATTATAAACCCCGTACAGAGTTTCGGGAATATTATGTGTGTGGTGCGACTGCTGCCAACATCCTCCGTATTAATGCAAAAACTTGAAAAATGTTTGGTTTAAAAATTCCATGTTTTCCATATTACATATGAAAGTCATAGGGTCAAAGAAGTAAGTCGATTTTGGATAATTTACCTTACACATTTGTAGATTGTCTACAAAGGGGTGCTCAAAAGTTTAAACACCGTATTTTCCCCTTTTTTTCAGATCTCTGGAACCATTTGTCTGATTGACTTGAAATCAAGTGTAAATAAAAGGTGGACTGGGGGGTGTCTCACGTCATAACTGTCTGATTAAGGATTGGGTGCATTCAGGGATACACAGGTAGCCATCATCAGTGTACAAAAGCCATAGGTCGCTTCATGTTGTTGCTTTTGTAGGGTTTTAATGAACATGAATTTTCTTCTTTCAGTTTCTTTAAGACTCAACAAGATAGTGGAGGACATACAGTATTTAAACATTAAATAAATATTGTGACTTCCATTTGGAAATGTATTACAATAATTTGGTAGTATATTAAACCAGTATGTCCCACCTTGTTTCCTTTTCAGTATCTTTTATCATTTTCTGTCCTGTATAACTTCTATAATATGCTTTTTTTTATGTCTGTCTTTGTTGTTAATGTTGTATAGATAAGAAAAGTGGCCTCAGTTGTGGGTTCAGAGCTGGACAGCCTAACAACTGTGGCAGAGCGAAGGACGCTGAGGAGGCTCCTGTCAATCATAGACAATCCACAGCACTATCTCCAGGCAGAGGAGCAGCTTCAGTGAGCGGCTGCTGTCACTGTCCTGCACCACTGACAGACTGAGGAGGTATTTCCTCCGGGGGGGGGGGGGGATAAGTTTTTAGCAAATGCAAACTCTCCTCATGCTCCCTGGACTATACAAACAAACATACATACATGCACTCAGAGTTTCCAAAGCTCTAAAAACCCTGGACAGACTAACAGTCTATATTGCACTGACTCCTGGTTGAATTTTTGCATATTTATAAACATTTACAAATCCATTATATGCAATGGTTTTCTAAATATCTGGTCTCAGATTTATCAGACCTTTGGACTAAAACCTATTGTGTGTTTATCCAGACTTATCTTGGAAACTTGAGCCAACTAGCATTTAAGACTTGTTTTCTTTATCAGTAACACACATGTGGAAACATTTCATTAGTTTTATTCCAGAATAATTTTACACACACACACACACACATCTACACATGAATATGTACATATTTATACATAAATGTAGACCATAATCTTTTACCTGTGCTGGAAATAAATAATAAATAACTCATAAACAACAGTAAATATATGAACATATGGTGACAATTAATAACCCCCAACCTAATATCTTGTAAAAAAAAAAAAAAAAAAACATTCTCTTAAAAGTGCTTTTGAATGAGTTAATGTGTTAAAAAATAACCTAAGACATAATATCATTTGAAGCTAAGAGCGTTCAGTTTGTCTTCTATTAATGTAATTAAACTTTTTGCTTTTATTTTGTTCAGACAAGCTATATATATCTAAAAACTTTTAGATGTGACCTGCTTGACAGATTGACCTGTGCTGCAAACTAACAAGAAAATGGGTTTTACTCTAAAGGAATATTGTTCTCAGATCTACTTCAAAACACTGTCTGCACATTATGATCCATTCACTTTACAGGTTCTTTCTAGTAGTATTTAGAAATCCATTGTGTACAATGGATTTCTAAATATTCTACTAGAAGTCAGTCTTCCACAGAAGATCGTGGTGCTGACGCCAGTTAAAACTGAGTAGGTAACATCTAAAAACTACTCCTTTTCGGAACAAAAGAGAAAAGAAAAGAATATTGATGAAATTGCACTTGTTTTTCTTAAGAAATATTGGGTTCTAAATGGTTAAAATTATTCATATTTTCCATAGTTTAACTTGTTTTGTTTTTTCCATAATAAAAAGTGTATTATTAATGATGTTATTATGCCTGTTATTGCGCTGGTGTGGCCATCTTAAGATCACATTGGGCTGTACTTGGCCCCAGAACTCAAATGTTTTGACATACCTGGTGTAGTTTTCAACAGCTTGTATTTCAGTAACATGTTTAGGAAAGATCAGATATGTGATTTTAAAGTACTGGATACATTTAGTGAACATTTTACATGTGTATTCACCTTTATAAATAATGAGAATTAAACATGAAAATGTATTACAAATATCATAGTCACTCTTTAACCCTTGTGTGGTGTTCGGGTCTGTGGGACCCGTTTTCATTATTCATGAAAAGAAAAATGATACAATTAATTAATTTTTCAAACTGAGATTCACTGACTTTGGCTCATTTTCTGTGAAGAACATATACATATTTAATGAACACACACCCTACACATTTCTATTACATATAAGATGTTCGGGTCCACTGGACCTGGGGCTAATAGAAGTGTGGAAATCAATGTTCTGGGTACCACACAGCAGGTCTAGACAGGAGGAGGACAGAGTGTTGGTACACAGAACATCAAAGGGTCAAATGTGCGAGAAAATGAGAGCAGACATTGTTGACAAACAATGTTGTAACATTGTATACGAACCACAGGTGCAGACTTTGACCTTCTGTATTGCGGGAATCTTTATTTTTTCACACTATATGTTACAAATTGGAGGCAGGACACTATAATTATAGCTTTGCCAGTGTGGTTTCTTATCAGAACTGATCAAGATGGCCAAACCCATTCTACAGAACCACAATCTGCAGAACCTGAAGTAAGTGTGTGATACTGTTACCATACATGTCTGGCACTCATGTCTTGTGTCTATTAGAGATAGAGAGAAAGAGAGGTGTTAGTAAAATTCCTGATCTTTTCATTATTATAATCTAGTGTGTGAACACCATCAACAAGAAGAAGCAGTGCGAAGTGTGCGCTCCCAAGATGGACAGGAAAACACAATATACATGCATCAAGTGTAAACAGTATATGACTGATATGTTTACTCTGTGTTCATGTGGTCAGCTTGTGTTGTGCCCCTGAATGGGTTAAATTTCAAGTTCAAAGAAATAAAAGTCAGTAGTTTTGAAAAACCCTGCTTCACTTGTAAATTTGTTTCCACTCATATCTTGATGTTAATTGATTTTCTTTATTATGTTTTAAATTTTAAACCTAAAAGTGGTTAAGGGCAAATATTAACCATATATATTGTTTATACTGCTTGTAATTGAGATAAGATAAACATCTGTTCAGTATTTTAACATAAAAATTTTTGATTGTTAGGTATTAAAAGCCACAAAATGCAACGGGTCCATCAGACCCACAAACACTGGCTGAGTAACAACAAGGGTTAAAACTTATACTGACCTATTTATATTTCAGTATTTTTTTTTTCATCATGGGTTGCTTCACTCTTGAGAAATGCAAATTACTTGATCATTACTGGTATAAAACATTTTTCCATCATAACCTGACAGCAGCATAAGCATATATGTGACCCACCACCACGAAACCAGGCATAAGTGTCTGGAACTCAAAACTGAGTTATCTGTGTAGCTTGGTTTAAGATGGTGAAAAAATTATGTTTCCATCACAAGTAGAACCAAAGTTATGGTAATTTTAATATCCACATTTGGACATATTTTGCAATTTGCATTTTTGAGAAATTGGCCGTCAAAGTTTTGGACTGTTTTGGGGTAGGAAGTCCTTAGCAACGCATAATAATTTGTATCCGATTGACACAAATTTTTCACAGATGTTAAAGGACACTCTGATGGACATGTCACAGAAGTTTTATATATTATAATAATAGGACAGAAGTGCGACGTATTACAATCATTTGGCTTACGACATTGGACAGAGCATTCAATATAGGCTTTTACCTCGTACCAAACACTTGGGTGTTTACCCACGGAACGGAGATCATTTTGTTCGGCGAAAAGAGGTGGAAGTCGGCTTTGCTCAGCAATCCCTGAACTTTTGTCGCCACTTAAATAATTGACTCAATAAACACCTTTATTGATTGAATTTCAATATAATGACTGCGGGAACTGAAAATAGAGGTGTTAAGGTACCGTTTTTTGATAAAATGTAAACACACGTAAAAAATCGCCTTCCAGCCTAAATTTGGCTGTAGCTCTGAACGGGTCAGCGCGACTTATGCCTGATTTCGTGCTGAGCAGTCACATATCTGAGAGTCAGTGTTGTCCTTTCTGTCTGTGCGTCTATATTTGACAGCAGGTGTTATTTGCAAGTGAGAGTGAAAGCAGAAGTTTAATATGGTTGCAAACCATAAATTCAAGTCTCTTCAGCTTAAAGTTCAAGTTGTGTTCATGTTGCATTTAAAATGTCAATTTTCTACCATTTGTATAGTGCATATTCACATAGCATATGGTGGCTGATACATGTTTCACAAATATTAACATTGTAAATATGAGTATTTCTCTGCAGAACGTTTCTATCTTTGAAACAAATTGTTGCTCCCAGCTGTGCAAAAACTACTGCACTTCCTCTTTCATCAAAAACAGAGAACTAAATAACTTCACCACAAGTTTCAGGTGAAAACATGCTGCTTTTAGCCAATGTATAAAAGACAGAGATAAAGCAACCGCATCGGCCGTTGGTTCTTTGTTTTACAGAACAAAGTGTAGACTTGAGCAGCAGCTCTAAACATATTGGGAAACGAAAAATCTGCTTGAGTTAAGAAGGTAAGAAAAATATAGATATGAACAGTCTGAATGCACTTTAGTGATTAACGGAGATGGGATGTAACTAAGTATAAGTACTTTTTACTGTAGATTTTTTAAGTATCTGTATATCTGTAGATGTATCTGAGTATTTTTGTTGTAATATTTTTGAACATTTGTTCATAAATATCTGTATTTTATACTCCTTACATATACCTAAACAGATGTGACTGTTCAGAAATTAGTCACTTAAGAGGGAAAATCAGTGGAGGAGAGAAATTATGACTACATATTATATTATAATTGGGATTTACCTCATAATTGTGACTCTTTATATTATAATTTCTGACTTTTTCTCCTAATTATGTATTTTCTTCTCATATTTATGACTTTTTGTATCAATTGTGATCCCCCCCCCCCCCTAAATTTCCTGTCCATACCCAAAAAACTGAGTAACTGTGACACATTTTCTACACAGTGACTCACTTTTAAGGGCTTTATTTTTGGATAGTTTTGAAACTTTTTATGATTTTTTTTCCCCCCTGAGTAAATACGTATTATTTAAATCCATTACAAAAAATGCAGTTTTACTTTCACTTAAAGGAGACTTATTATACTCAGTTTTAACTATCATTATGTGACTTTTGAACACCTACAGAGTAGCTTTGCATGATTTCCAGGTCAAAAAACACACAAAGGTCCAGATCCAAGTCCTTTTCTGCCTCTGCCTGAAATGCTCAGTTTTGGCTTCTGGCCAATCTTACTGTTCTCTGATTGGCCAGCTCAGTAGAACCTTCTGGTGGGGCAGACTGAGGTTTTCGGGTCCGTCTCCATATGTGTATTTGTAAACTCACATAGGCTACTGCATGTATGTACAGAACTATCAAGTCACATGCTTTTTGGTCTTAATATAAATGTCTCTGGTGCACCGCTCTCACTATTGAACCGGGATGAATCAAGCACGTTAATATTTTTGGACCACTCATATATTACGTTACATTACAGGGGTTGGTTCCACACTGTTGGAGCATTCGTTCCAATTGGACGCTTCAACTTGACATCAGGTTTTGTACACGATGAGCTGTTTAGAGTGGCAGGAAACTACGATGCAGGATTACAGCCTAAACACTAAAGCTCATGTTTTGTAACTTTGATGAGGTTTGCAGTCGACATCCGCCATTATAACATTGTATGTATGTAGAAAAACACAGATGGGTATAATAGGTCTCCTTTAACTAAAGGAGTAGAATCAGTATTTTGACTTTTAATGGTTTGCTTTTTTCACAAAATTTCTATTTAAATACAGAATGTGAGGATTTTTGACACTTCTGGTGATAATGTCATTTGGGGTGGCATCCTACACTTACACCACGGGTGTCAAACATGCGGCCAGGGGGCCAAATCTTGGTCCTGTCCGGCCCTTAGGATGATTTAGTGAAATGTAAAAATTCTATTAATATATTAATAATTTTAATCGAGGTTTCACATTCAGACCAATTCACTCTCATAATAACATATAAATACTCACAAGTCAAACCATTTGTCTTTGTAAATGTATATGTTTTCATGTAGTTACACTAAAACAATTATAATTTAGCAAAAAAATAATCTGAAAAACTGGAACAAATATGAACAATATCTTGAGAGAAATGAGTACAATTTTAATAATATTCTACCCATTATTAAATGTTTTATGTATTTCTAAGCTATAATATACACATGTAAATGACAAATTAAAGCCTAATAATGTTAAAATTACACATTTATTTCACTTTGTTCATGCTATTCACATTATTTGAAGGAATTGTTGGTAGATATAAACATTCTCATAATGTAAAGTGACTTTTTTTGCTCTAAATTATTATTATTATAATTATATATTTTAATGTTTTTATTTTAGTGGTCAAGTCCACTTCTGATAAAATTTTGCTAAATGTGGCCCCTGAACTAAAATGACTTTGTCACCCCTGACTTACACCATAATGGCTTTCTTTTTTTTTAACAGATTACCTCAACATGGCTAAAGGAAAAGAGATCTGTTTCCTGTTTTATTTTGCATTTGCGTTGTCAGTCACCCTGAACTCACCTTTAAAAACCTTAGACTCAGAGAAAGAGTTAAACGACAGCGGGTTTGGTCAACCGCCTCCACGCCACGGCCTCCAGTTATTGGTGTGGTATGTTCACACCTGCGTGGACAACAACATGGTGGCTCTTTGTGATCCAATTCTTCGACAGTATGGGTTTCATCCATTTTTGAACCGTGGCCGCAAACGTCTGCTACCACCTATAAGGGACAAACAGCAGTACAGTTACCATACCATTGGAAACCTCCACAGCCCTCATGCTGAGGACCTACCCTATGAAGTCAAGAGATACTACGACCGCCATAACCCACTCAGTAACCAGGACAGAGTTTTGGTGAAATACAACAACAACAATAAACGCATTGAAGAGATTTACGCATCAGCTCATTATAAGCCCAGAGAGACGTACAGAATTGGCCCCAATCTTATTGCTTCTCTCCGACAGCCAAGAAATGTTGTACGTATACAAATAGGATATGGTAAAGCAAAATATGTTCATGACTACTTCAGTTCCTTTCTTACATAAGATCTTATTTTGAAAATGATGGTTGATACAGTATGTCTGACAGCTGTTTTTCTTTGTAGACAGACTAGCTTGAAAATCTTAGAAAAATAATGTGTTACATGCTACACTATTTACCCCGCAGCCTGCTTTGTTATCAACAAATAACTGCTTTCAAGTTGTTGCTTTTGTTGTTTTTATTAATCATCTTTTATTAAAGTCTACTCTGTACTTTGACCTGTTGTGAATATTATTGTCACTTCATTAATGTTTTCTGATCAGGGTTATTTCCCACCTCTCAATCTAAATTACTCAAAACATTCCTATAGAAAGATAATATTTTCACACACTAAGACATTTATTAATGAGTGGTTGTATAAATCATATTTAACTCTTTGTTGGTCAGCTCAACCGTTTGGTTGAGGTAACTTTGAACCCTGATATCTAATCTAAATTTAAATCCTTTGACACTAAACGTCTTGGTCATGCTAGTATATATACCACCAAGGAAGAAGATCATAACTGTGACAACACCACTGCTATTATCTTTTCTTTTGTTGTTCTTTTGTTTTGTTGTTCTTTTGAGTCTATTTTACATAAATAATCCTCATGTTTCAGAAATACTTTTTTTTAAACATGCTGAACCAAACAGTAGAGATGATAGTAAAGGGTCATGTAATGCTAATGCTAATTGCTAATGCTAATCACTAATGATACAAACACAAAGAGTTAATTCACCTCATTTGAACCAAGTCACAGATTATGTTGGTATAAGATTGGTGAAGAAGTAATTTTTGAGTTTTAATATTTTAGTTAAATTTAGGGTCAATAAAAAAATTATAAATCTATTTTTTATGTTATAATAGGTGGCAAAAAATAGATTTTTTTAATGCGATTAAAACAAAGGCCAACAAAGGCTTAATATAATGCAGTCTTTAAATTTTTTATGAATAATACATCTCAAACAGAAACTAATCAGTTCCTCAAAATGCAACAAAAAGTTTAATCAGAACTGTACTTCTGTTTAATGTGAAAAAGAAAATAAATCAGCGAGGCTTTAAAGAAACACTGACGTCTAATAATCAGGCATAAAAAAAATATTTCTTTCATCTTCCCAGATCAGATAAAAAAAAAAAAAAGAATAATAGATGCTTTATTAAAATTGTTGAAAACCACAAAAATCAATAAATAAATAACGGTTAATGTGTGTATTTTAAGAGTATGTTTGGCTAACGCTGATTCTGTCTGAGGATTATGGCAGTTATTTTCATTCCGTCAAGGACAAAACGGCACCGTAGTATAGAAAAAACTCCACTGTGAACATTCCACAGAACTTCAGAAATGTATCTGAACTCTAATATCAGCTGGAGAAACAGGCAGTCAATCAAAATGTTGACTCTAATGAGTTGTGAAACAAGGCGGCGCGCACCTTCGTGGCCAAAAGGCACAAACTCTCACAAAATTCACTTTCAATATTATGATGACAAAGCACCCTCATGGCTGCAGTCCTCAAAACCCAGAGAAAGGCCTCATTCATCTTCTGCTCCCCTCTGTTGCCAATGGGAGGACACCGTTTGGATCGTTGTACGCTCACAGGTTGAATTCAGATTTGATTTGATACTCCCACTGAAAGGATTACGGGGCTCGTGAAAAGGCCCGTGAACAAGCAGGACCAATCTCACCAGATAAGAGAGATTTATAGTGTCTTTGCTCTGTGTGGAACATTACAGATACTACACTTGATTTTATGTGGAGCCTCCAAAATCACCACCATGTCCTCTTAGCGAACCGTCAATATTTGGAAACTCAACCGTGAGCACGATTTTTTTTGTGCTCAATAATAATTTCATATTCACCAGCAGATTGTTACGTACCTCTCGATACTGTTTTACAAATATTGTGTGTCTCATCTCCACTGCCGCCAACGCAACACCTCTGCGGAAGGTAAAGCTCCAGGCTGCTATAAATAAATAAACCGAAAAGAGGAAGTGATTCAAGGTGTGGTTGTAGGTTAATGTTTGTGAGAGGAAGAAAAAGAGTTCAAAGGAAAGATGGAAATCTACCAATCAAATGTCAGATTCATAGGAGAGGACAAGACAGGACAGGACAGGACAGGACAAGACGAGACGAGGCGAGGCGGGATGTGACGAGACGAGACGAGACGGGACGGGACGGGACGTGACGTGACGTGACGTGACGTGACGTGACGTGACGTGACGTGACGTGACGTGACGTGACGTGACGTGACGTGACGTGACGTGACGTGACGTGACGTGACGTGACGTGGCGTGACGTGACGTGACGTGGCGTGGCGTGGCGTGGCGTGGCGTGGCGTGACGTGACGGGACGGGACGGGACGCATTACTTTTTCAAACTAAACAGGTTTTTTATATAATTTTTTCTTATTATTTCTTTGCATTTCATTAATTTTTTGTATATATTTTTTGTTAAAAAATTTTACAAATTGTTTACTTTTTTTTTTTTTAAACATTTTGAATTTATTAAAAAATATATTATTTTATTTATTTGGTTTATTATATTTATATAAAATGAAGAGGGAGATATCTAAAAGTTTTAAAACATTTTCAAAAACTTTTTTATTTTTAAATGTATTTAATTTGTTTTATTTTATTTATTAATAATTACAATAATAAGTATTATTATTAGTATTAGTAGTAGTAGTAGTAGTAGTAGTAGTATTTTTATTTTAAAAAAATGAGGAGAGCGATATCTTAAACATGCAGGACATTGGGCCATGAGGACCGGATTTGATTGAGAATTGAGAAATTTTCCTTTTTTTACTTTTACTTAAGTAGAGGAGTTGAATCAGTACTTCTACTTTTACCAGAGTAAAAGTAGCTGTACTTCTACTTAAGTACAGAAAGTGAGTACTTTGACCACCTCTCTTTGGGCAGAAGGAAGAACTCGACCAACCTGTGGATGAAACCATTTCTATCAGAAATTGTACTTTTTTTTTCCCGTTCCCTTCCCAAAGCTGATGGCCACAGCTGGTGGTCTTTGGGGTTTGGATTTGTCCAATCTTCCCAAAGACCAGAGATGTATTTATTTATTTATTTTTTAATACCACATGTATGTAGGACCAGTTGACCAGAGCTGTCCTAAAAAAAAAAAACAGTTTTCCTTCTTCACAACCAGTGGAAAAGAAGCAGCTAAATACATTTTTATATGTGACAGATGACTGAAATGACTGAAATGATCCAAATATGATATCAGGAAACCATCCACCAGGTCACTGGTTTGACCTTGGAATGTGTGGATTAATTTATCCTGTCTTAAATCATGTGTGCTGAAGCCAACCAGAAGTCATTTGGATCAGCTTCTCTTAACCAGAGGAAAAAAACTGATTTTGAAAATGAGGTTCGATCCAATTATTATTTATCCTCTAATGCTGGTGTATATTTTCCAAAGTCGCCAGGATAAATTAATACCAGCGTAAAGTTTACTACATATTTCATTCCCTGCATTCATTCATCTATAATTTTTTTTTATTATCCCTTATAATCTTTTCATGGCCAAGGGAACATAATTTTCATATTATTCATTTCTACAGCAGGTGAACACAATGAGCTTTTTAATATAAGCCTCATTCACAAATTGATGATCATTTCATTGTAATAGAAAGGACAAATTTTACTTTTATTCAACACATCTAATTGTCTATATGTCATTTAAATATTCCAGGAAGGTTTTAGGTTTGCGTCACTCATCACACTCCCTGCACTCATGTACATACTATAAATCATATTTATTTATTTGTGTGCATATTTTTTTTTTTATCTCTACTTTATGTCGTCATAGGAATATTACTCATATTATACTGCATTATTTTTGGACTGTTGTGTGTGTGTGTGTGTGTGTGTGTGTGTGTGTGTGTACTTGTATTGCTATCTTCATGGGGACATTGATATGTTTACACAGTCACACACACCCCTCCCCCTCCCCCTCCCCAAGGAAGTTGTGTTTTTGCCAGAGTTTGTCTGTCTGTCTGTTAGTTAGCAAGATAACTCAAATGGAGCTTAATGAATATATATACATTTGTTAAATACAGAAATACTTGTTAAAAATGTCAAAATATAATAAATATGGTTTGAAGATTTTTCCTTTTTTCCCCCCAATTTAGTAAATGTTTTCATTATTACCATTATTATTTTTAAAAATAATAAAAATTTTCTTACTTCAGTTGTTTTTTATATTTTTTCATTTTTAACAAGTATTTCTGTAATTAAAAATATATATTGACTTTTCCCATTTATTTAATTCTTATTCTTTTTTTTTTTTTTTTTTTTGTATTAAAATGTCATACATTTTTTTATATATATATTTTCAAAATTTTTTAATTGTAAAAAAAAAAATTATTAAAAAAAAAACAAAACCTGTTTACAGTCACTACCCAATACCTTCCTGACCAACAAACGATGATTACAAATGTAGTCCTCATGAGGCATGTAAACAAGTATGTGTGTGTATTATGCATTCACTACTGCTATCCACTTGTGTTTGGATGCTAAGTCTATTTAATTGTTCCATATGAACAATATAAACAAAGTTGAATGTAATCTAATATCATATGCTTTAGAATAAAACATGCCTAAAAATTACCATGGTACTCTTGAGCAAGCTTTCTCACTGCACATCTTTCCTTCATAGAACTGACAGATAATCACATCGATTTACACTGTGTCCTCTTTTCTCTGTCCTGCTCTTTTGTTCATCTTTTAAATGGGTTTTGAAGGGAAGTCAAATTGTGGATCCTGGCCCTGATGTTTCACTCTGCCCGTCCATGCTTAACGTTGGACAGCTTTTCTCTCTGACTGCATGCGAGGGGTGATGGTGGAAGTGGCAGAGGTGCAGGTGGTGGTAGTAGTGATGGTGGTGGGGAGGGGTCTGAGCTCTTTGACAGAATTGTAAAGCAGCAGAATGAACAGATGTCTCCCAATGATTAATGTTCCTCCCTGCTTTGCCTCAGAGGAGCTGCGTGCCCATGCATCTCTAACCCCACACTCTATAAAGCTCATTTCTTTCTTTTATACTTCATCTTGTTACTTCTTTCTTTTTAATTCTCCCTGTAGAAACAAGCTCTTGCATTTTTTTTTTTTTTTGGGTCAGGAAATAGAATAGATTGCTATTTTCCTATGCAGAATAACCCCAGTAGGACATATTTGGCCACAGATGATACAGTGACATTAAGGATAATTTCCACCTGTGCTGCAGTTTAAGACCCAAAATGCAAATCCTCTTGCACTGTAATGTGTGAAGGCTACAGACAACAAGGCAGCATGAAACGAACAGGAACAGGTATCTCTCTCTCTCTCTCTCTCTCTCTCTCTCTCTCTCTCTCTCTCCTTTACTGTATTGTAAGCAACACATGTCAAATAGTGTGACACTGACCCCTATTGTCTAATACTGGAATAGCTCATTGATAATATAACCTGCAGGAGATTAATAAATGGTGAAGTGTTTGATTTATCGATTCATCGCCCCATTTTTTTTTTTGTTGAGTGGCCCCTCAAAGGCCTCACTGAGGGGTGGGGTCAGTGGTCAGTGGTCAGTGGTCACTCACATCACACACTGGACTGATGCTCTTTTCTGCAATTTATTGACTTTTTTTTCATCCAATAAAGGACTATTTCATCCACTTTTGACCTGTGATTTGAAAGAGGGAATAAAAATGCAAAGTAATTCGGTGTGCAAAACCTGCACCTTTTATTTTCTAAAAACAAATAAATAAATGAATGAATAAGTAAAAAGGGAGAGTGAGAGTGAGAGAGAGAGAGAGAGAGAGAAAAAAAAAGTCTCTTCATTCATCTCCTCCTTTTGAAAAAAAAAAATTATATATTTATTTTTGGGATAAACCCACTGTACTGTAACAACTGCAGACCAAGAGCGCCCCCTGCTGAAGGTTTAAGGAGAAAGAGGAAACCCACACTGTCTCTGGGGAAATTGCCCATTAAAATCGAGTACCGCATGGTAATGAATGCAAGGCCTATGGTAAAGGGCTCGCATTAAATATTTACACTCTCGGTTAATATTTCATATGGTAATTTTGTATTTAAATTGGATTTAATATTTAATATAAATACAGAGCTAAGTGGGGGTATACTGTTCTCAAACACCAATCCAGACACCTTCCATATGACTGGGGGAGTAAATATGACATGATCAGAATACATATGTAGATCCTCACACACCAGGACAGGAAATCCACTCAGTTCTCTGTGTAGACTTTATCTCTGTTGTTTAGGATTCTGTCGTCCAGGAGGGAAAGGGCTCCAGGGCAAAGAGGGCCCAGAGAAGCCATTTTACATCTTTAAAGAAGAGTAATGTCTTCATTTAGCCCAATTTCTTTTTAGGATTTTTCAGGACATTCCTTGAGGAAATGTAAAGACAAAAGTAAGTGAACATTTCCTGCACTTTAATTAAAAAGAGAAACAGTTGGTGTATTTCATTAGTGTTGTTTAAGGTCTTCTAGGTGTGGATTGTTAAGGCTATAATGTTTTACATAATGAATCAATCCTTACCAGTTATGTCGCTGAGATAAGGCAAAAAAAAAAAAAAAATTTAAATGGCACATGATAACTTAACCTTATAACATTGATGTGTCATATATGATACATGACTTTTGAAACCTTCTACATCATCAGTGTCTTGTCTCCAATTACAATGACAACGAAAATCCATGACTCAACATTTGTAAACTTTCAATCTAAGATGGCGGAAATTTGAGCTCAAAGAGCAGAGTCAAATCGAACTGTAAGCAGTTGCAAGTGGTACGCAGCGAAGGCATAATGAAGTGAAGCTATAAACTGCGTCAAGAATCTGTCCATAAAGAATCACCCAGTGTTAATTTTGTCAGAAAATTTTGTTTTAGTTTCTTGACGAAAATGTAATTTTAGTCACAATTTAATCATTTAAAATAATTTTAGTGTTAGTCTAGTTTCAGTTGACCAAAAGTCATATTATTTTAGTCGACAGAATCTAAAATCATTTTAGTCGACTAAAATCATTTTAGTCACAATTTAGTCATTTAAATCATTTTAGTGTTAGTCTACTTTCAGTTGACCAAAAGTCATATAATTTTAGTAGACTAAAATATGACAACCAGTTTTTTTTGTTTTGTTAAAAATTATATAAAATTCAATGTGTTTATTCTAATGTTTTAAATAGTAATAATCACCAATTCATTCCACTTGAATTAACAGCTATGTTATTATTAAGAAACTATTCTGTTAAAGTAGCGGTGCATAATCAAAGCAGAACAAAAACCAGAGATACATCAAGGCAAATACCTTTATTATATTAACTGTTAAGATTCAAAATCGCAAAATGCCACTTAAGTGCCTTGCTCAAGAGCACATCAGCAGAGCTTTGCTGATGAGCTGATCTGATCATTTGAATCAGGTGTGTTGGAGCAGGGTGACATCTAAAACATGCAGAACAGTGGACCCTAAGGACCAGGCCTGAAGACCACTAATCGAATGAACGTACATGTAAAAATACTCATAATGAAGTGAAGCTAAACTGCATCAGGATTCTGTCCATAAAGAATTTTGTCAGAAAATTTGTATTTAGTCTCATGACGAAAATTTTATTTTAGTTACAATTTAGTCATCTAAATCATTTTAGTGTTAGTCAAGTTTCAGTTGAACAAAATTCATTACAGTTTAGTCGATAGGGAAAAATCTGAAAAGTTTCAAAAGTATCTAAAATAAAGCATTTAAAAGTGAGTTACTGTGTAAATAATGTGTTTGATAGGGTCACTGTAGACAGTTTTCTGGGTATGGACAGGGAATTTAGGAAAAACAGGGGAGGGGGCGGAGTCACAATTGAGAAAAAGTAATCATGAGATTTGAAAAAGAATTACAAATGAGATTTTAAAAATGCATCATTTTAAGGGAAAGAGTCAAAATTGTGAGATAAAATGTTAAAATTGTGAAATAATAGTCATATAAATAGAATATATAAAGTCACAGTTTCTCTCCTCCACTGATTTTTCATCTGGTGACTTATTTTTCTTACTGTCACATCTGTTTAGTTTGAAAAAGTAATGAGTCTATTGTGAGAATGTAAAGAGTATAAAGTACAGATATTTATATAAATGTAAAGAGTATAAAGTACAGATATTTATATAAATGTAAAGAGTATAAAGTACAGATATTTATATAAATGTAAAGAGTATAAAGTACAGATATTTATATAAATGTAAAGAGTATAAAGTACAGATATTTATATAAATGTAAAGAGTATAAAGTACAGATATTTATATAAATGTAAAGAGTATAAAGTACAGATATTTATATAAATGTAAAGAGTATAAAGTACAGATATTTATATAAATGTAAAGAGTATAAAGTACATATATTTATGCAAAATATAGGGAGTAAAAGTAAAAAAAGTTGCCAGAAAAATGTATACTCAAGTAAAGTACAGATACCTAAAAAATCTACTGAAGCCCAGTAACAACATACTTTTACTGAATTACTTTCCACCTCTGCCGCACAGAAAGGTCTGGTGCTGAAGTCGAACCAGAGTCCTTCTTGCTGTGAGACATGCACCACCGTGATGATTTTTTTTTTTTTACCAGCATTTATTCAACATTTATTCACTGATATTAATAGTGTTTGATGATGCTCTTATTCATATATATATATATATATATATATATATGAATTAATGAATGCTTTATTTCGAACATGTGCAGAATACAACAATAATCAATACAACAATAGTAGTAATAATAACAATAATAATAATATTTTGACTAGAAATGAGAAAAATACACTTGATACACTTTCAATTTTTGCCATGTGTCTGGGGTTTGATGAAAAATTAGTGATGAAAGTCATAAAGTCATGCTTTAAAAGACAAAAATATACAGTTCATCATGTAAATTTGGCTTTAAATAATCCCTGATATTCCTTAATTTGTCAAGTAAAATTAAATGAGTAATTTTAGATGTTTGTCGTAATGTCATCAGAATATTTAGTAGGAATAAAGATTTCACCTCTAGTGTAAATCAACCCACTTCTCTCGAGGAAAACTAATTTAATCCCTTTTCCATATGGTATTGGCAGGTGTCTGTATAAATTACAAATGGAAAGATAGTAGGAGTGAATTCAGTTTACTTTTTGATATGAATCCAAATAGTAATGTCTCGGATAATGCACACAAACCAGAGTGGGTTCTTGACAAACAGTACAGATTGGGGAGGATTAAATGAAATAAACATTTGACCTATTTGGTGTGTGTGTGTGTGTGTGTGGGCACGGTGCAAAACACTGAGTGACAGCATCAGGGAGATTTCTCAAGTCGACAACAAGGACTGAGATAGCGCAGGAGGATATCTGAGGGTATGTCATCCTCGTCAGTGGCCATCGGACGAGCTGTCATATCAAACATTCAGCCCTGAGGAGTAACAGGCAGCACAGGAGAGAGCTGTCTCTGGGGAGGAGAAGAGTTAAGCTTCCCTGCAATCATCTTCTCCTGCTTTCTGTGGATATTACGTGGTTTTTCCAAAATGATGGAGAAATCTCACCAGGCGTTGAGCTCTTCCCATCAAAGTATATTGAGCAGACAGAACTAATCAATCACTGGAATGAGCTCCATCTTGATGAGGTTTGGACAGACAGTGACAATTTTTTTAATACCAATTTATCTCGCGAATGATTCATCGCTCGTCATTTCATCCTTCAGCTTAAAGATCAGTATTTCTGGTATTGAAATGATAAATGAAATGGCAAGAAATATCTGATGTACTGTAATACTTTCCTATGGATTTTGATAGCGTTTCATGACTGTTTGTCACTGATATCGGGATTATTTTAGTGTTGTTTCCATGTAGCTGCGTCAGGTCAAATGTCACTTTATCCAGACAATGTTCACATCAGAATCATGGAAAATGTTAAAAAAAAGAGAGAGAGAGATTAGCATTTAGCTTCATATTAAATATGTCAGTGTAAGATGTTAGAAATGACGTACATTGTAATTTTTATTAGCGAAGTCCGATGAGCTTTTGCCATCGAGTGTCGTCCGTCGTCGTCTGTAATTCACTAAAATCGCTTCTCCTCCTTCATTTCTTAACGATTTTAAATTCTGATTGATTCATTAGATAGATTTAAGCACTAGACACAAAACGTATCACTTTGTTCGTCGAAATTTGCTTTGTTTATTTTTCCAGTTTGTCACTAAAATCCCTACTCTTCCCTCATTTCTCAACAGATTACATTTCTGTTCAATTTCAATCCAGATCAAAGAAATTAATTTAGTGTACCTGAAATGTAGTGAGATATACTTACTGGAGTAAATATAGAATCTAGCAGTGGTTTTGCCAAATCAGCTCAATAATAATGCACGGTTCCAAGTTATATAATGGTCTCCATTTCACAACTGTGTGAGCATGTCTGTTATTGAAATTTTTACCTTCAAGACTGTCATTGGTTTCAGTTCATTTCAGTTTCACTCACAGAAACTGGAACTGGTTCATGTGAGCTGATGCTGCAGAATAAAACACACACTCATATTGGGCGCTATTATATTGCCTTCATTTTGTGTGTGTGTGTGAACGGTGTAAAATGGCTGAGTGAAGTTATCCTCCCACTGTGGAATGAGTCCCAGTTTGCAGAGTGAAAAAAAAAAAGTCTTTGGAATTTTACAGAATCCTACTAAATATATCAAAACTGAAAATATGACAGTTTGTTTTGTACAGACACTGATTTAAATATGCACTTAATGGTACAGTCGTTTAACTGTAAGCAATATGTATGTGGATGGATGGATGGATGGATGGATGGATGGATGGATGGATGGATGGATGGATGGATGGATGGATGGATGGATGGATGGATAGATAGATAGATAGATAGATAGATAGATAGATAGATAGATAGATAGATAGATAGATAGATAGATAGATAGATAGATAGATAGATAGATGACAATACATTATCCCGCTTATTCTACGGGTTACTATAGTTTATTACTGTCACTACTCTAACAGACTAGTGTTGTGAAATAGCCAATAAGATGCGGGTTAAGCAGGGCAGACAGAAGTGGGGTGCAGAGAGTTTTGGGTGGAGAAAAGAAAGAGACGGATGTACACAGTCAGGTCGATGACCGGAGCAGGTGTCGTCCCGTTCTTGGAAACAAATACTGAAAACAAAGCTCACTGAAACTGCTCCTTGTTTTCTAAAAACCAGCATAGAGAAGTTAACGCCGGGGTAAAATACTTACTTCGGCCCTGGAGATTTGTACGAGAGGACGGCAATGCCCCCTGATCTCCTGACTACGGTCAAGATAACATCAGGATAGGTTAACATTGGATAAACTAGCCGTTAGAATGGGCGAATATTTACTTTAAAAGTGGCCGCGGAGTGATACGGTACCATGAATCTGAAGTGACCAAACCCGTTGCCATGGGCAACAGGTGTTAACTGCGCAGCGGGCGGTTATCATAAAAAAAATCCGCCCACTGAAGACTGGCACTGTGTTTCAAATCCATCAGCAATGGACACTTCTCGCACTCTCTGGACGCCATTTTTGCTACGTAACGGAAGAGGAGGGGCCACCACCACGCTTGAAAGATTTGAAAACATGGCGGCTGAAACACTGGCAGAGGTGGAGACGGCAGTACAGGCCTTCTGGAGGAAATGGCTTATAAAAAACAAAAGGAGCAAAATGCCGGTGTCCATTTTTTGGTCGGTATTTTGACAGCGCGATCGTCATTTCCGGTAAGTGCGGACGAAGAGAGTGTCATTCGGAACTCCACTGTCCATGTAGTGTGTAGTGTTCATAGTGTATGAAATGAAGTGCACTACAGGGAGTGCGTGATTTGGAACACAGTGTGGGAACGTCAATTCAAAGTGAACGGGGGCTGTCGCAACTTTCTAGAGAGCCGTATAATAATAATAATAATAATAATAATAATAATAATAATAATAATAATAATAAATAAATAAATAAATAACACACTGACCCATGCCCACAGATAACCAATATTAATTAGTGTGGTTTTCCGAAAGAGAAAGTTTTGGATAGATGTTCGTTTTTTCATTAATGTTAAATTGAAAAACTACTTAGTACCACTTGACTTTGGCTGAATCATCTCAGCCTAAAAACCTCAGAGCAGATTATGGTACTACAGGGCAATGTTACATCTGACATCCAACATTGTGAATCGTCTTCTTCTTCTTCTTTTTTGCATGGAGCGCATTCATCCCTTGCTCTTCAGTTTTATAGAATTGGATAATGTAACTGCTGTGAACTCAGATTTCTTCCTGGCAGATATTCTTTCTAAGGTCAACATGTCTCAAGCAGCACTTGACTCTTCTCAGAACATTTGCATTGTATTTGCATTTTCACATGATTCAGAGCCATATACCCAGGCCTAAATGTTCCACTTGAATTTTCACCTCAAATTCTCTTCAAATGGAATCAAATAATATAGTGTTCCTCCTTCTCCTATTACTGTAATATAGTACAGTCTTATATTATTAAGTGAAGGTACATGAGATAATATTTTCCCATGGGTCATTTTGCTTTTATTGAAGTCGTGCTCATAAGTTCACAGACTTTTTTATTTTTTTATTTTTTTATTTTTTTTGGGAGGGGGGGGCATTTTTCAGATAATATTAATATTAAAAAAAATATGAGTGACAATACAAAAATGTCTCTTTCATTCGTGGCTCGTGGTTTGGTGAAGCCATTTAATTATCAAACAAATGCTTTTTACATCATTACTGACAAAATAAACTATCCAAATGACCTTGATCATGACTTTACAAACTCTAGTTTTTAATCCTCTGCCTTTTAATGTCAATAACAGATTGAAGGGTTTTGTGGTAGTTATGGATGAGACACTTTATTTTCTCACATGGTAAAGCTCAGAATTACCTTTATAGTCATTGTAAATTACATCACAATGAGATTTGTGTGCAACTCCAAAAAAGGTGCCTTGCAAAAATAATACCAGCTATCAATAGCAGGAAATAAGAATGTACACAATTAATAATTTAAAATAAATAGCTCAAATGTATGAACACTAAAATTAGAAAATCTGGAATGTAGGACTTAATGAGTATTTTTATATTGTGGTATTTTTAGTTTTATTTAAGGATGAGTGTGTGTGTCCACTGTGTCTGCATACTACTGCATGTTGTTCTTTTCATTTTGCACAAATAAAATGCTTGATTATTTCTATTTCAGTGGAGCTTTGTCGATTGTATTTTTGAGGTCAAGGACAAACATGATGCACAGCAGCTCCAGGTCAGCAGGCAGCCATGGCTCTCTAGTGAAGTGAGCATCAGCCGTTTTAGCTTTAGAGGCTGTCATCTTTCCCAGAGACGTGGTGGCATGTTCATCTTTCTCTGTTCACAAGTTATGCCTCATCGCTTCTTATGGTTCAAGATGAGACAGTGCAGAGGATAATCACTTATGTCAGCTGGAAAAAGCTATGTAAAACTACAGGAGGAGCACAGAAGCCTCTTTACTGCATGTCCACTTCTGTTTCATGCTAACCAGGGGTACCTGAATGTGTATTTTCATTGCTGTTTGCTTTCCTTCTATCACAAGTGGTGACTATTTTTTCTATTAACTTCACTATTAAATACATGAATAAACTAGAAACGCACTCCAGAGTCCACCAAGGCAGACCAGCTACACCTCCTGAAAGAAAGCCCCCCCCACACACACGCACACACACTGCTCACCAACAAACTTGTATCACTTGTTCCTTGTGCCAGTGTCAATATTTCCTGAAAATTTTAGCCAAAATCCAGCCATAACTTTTGGAGTTACCTTGCTACGAATCACACACATGCCTCCCACACACGTCCACTAATCGCCACCTAAATTTAATCAGTTATTCCTTGTGGCAGTATCGATATTTTCCTGAATATTTCAGCCAAATCCATCCATAAATTTTTGCGTTATCTTGCTAACTAACAAACAAACCCAAAAACAAACAAATGAAATGTCGTGCATCGCATGATACTTGACCAAATCAGCTGAAATTCGGTCGGTTTCTTCAGTGTACATTTCTCTTGGACACACCAAATTTCAGAACGATTAATCAAGAATTGGCTACGCTAGAGTGCTAAAAAAACATTGGTCAATATTTGGTCAACTTGGACCTTGGGGCTGACCATAAAGGTCAATTCTTTGCAGTCTAATATTCAGCATGATGAACCATATATCAAATCTATATGAAGTTTGAAATCAATCACATTAAAACTGTTCAAGTATGGAACACTGGCCAATTTTTTTATATTTTTATGGACCTTGACCTTTGACCTAGAGCCATGAAAATAGACCCCATACCGCTTGTGACATGAAGGAAACTTCCTCATCAAATTACAGCCAATTTGCTTCAGAAATGTGGTTGATAAGAGTGCAAATAGACAAACAAATAAACAAACACACAAGCAAAATGCTCCAGATCAACATACTTCAATCACCCACAAGTTTCCCTGGAACTTTTGTT
This sequence comes from Siphamia tubifer, assembly GCA_020466265.1. NCBI lineage: Eukaryota > Metazoa > Chordata > Actinopteri > Kurtiformes > Apogonidae > Siphamia > Siphamia tubifer. The sequence continues at coordinate 44,841,024 of CM035798.1, read as the reverse complement.
CTGTTTAACTTCTTGATGAAGGTCTATACATGACCATGCCATTTTTAATGCTAAAACAGTACCTTGGAGTTTTATTCCTGTTTTTTATATATGTTATAAATCTCTCTTTCCAAAGAGCACCTCAAACAAAATCTCTGTTTTTGGTCCTAGATTGATTCCTTCCTATGATTTTTTTTAGCTGAATGTAGTATATACTAGTCTATGTTTGGTTGTAGCCCTGCTCATCCATTTTTCCACATTCTCTGTTCCAGTACATTAAAGGTTCATAGGTCATCTGGTCCGGAGAGACCTTCTGCCTCTGACACTGACTGAATGACCATCTGGGAAATGGAACGCAACGCCATCAAATGTGTCATCAGGCATTGTGAGGGAGAGGGAGAGGGAGAGCATCTACCAAGCTACAAAGTCTCACCGTGGGTTTTAGTCATCAAAAACATAAAGGTGATCGCGGCAGAAGGTGCACTTACATCTCACTGAAGGTCACTCCAATTATCTGTGATGGAAGTACATCCTCATAAGCCCATTTTTTTTCTCTGTAAGTAGCATCTACACATGAATATGAATCAAAATAAGGTTCTTGTGAGTGGGAGGACTGAGAAGAGAGCTGTCCGGTTCTCACAGTGAAGTTGGTGATCCCAATGTCAGTGTGACAGGAGAGGACGAAGCCTTCATTAGAGCTGGGAATTGGTTGCATTTACATCAAAGATGTACATGAAAAAGAGGCTACGCTACCAAGCATTCCCATCTCAATCAGTCAACTAGTTATTGGCCACACTCTGATGGCTCCATCCAACCCTGAAAAGGCAATATTAGAATACATTAGGCATTCATGTAGCTGTTGGATGAGAGGACCCTATAGTTTTCACTCAATAATTTCTCACTGTTATTCCTCCTCTGTCCTCACATATTTGAAATTTAAACAGCAAGATGACACTTTAGTATGAAGAAGAGACCGACTATTGGCAGTGAGTGACAACTACAAACCTTAAGGAGCTGTGTGCAAGAATTATGTTCCAGGTAATCATAAGATGTCCTTGAATCACACCAGACATTAAGGAACCATGTACATCTATATATATCTATATCTATATCTGTATATATATATATATATATATATATATATAGAGAGAGAGAGAGAGAGAGAGAGAGAGATGAGAGAGAGAGAGAGAGAGAGAGAGAGAGAGAGAGAGAGAGAGAGAGAGAGAGAGAGAGAGAGAAGAGAGAGAGAGAGAGAGAGAGAGAGTGAAGATGAGAGAGAGAGAGGAGAGAGAGAGAGAAGAGAGAGAGAGAGAGAGAGCAGAGAGAGAGAGGAGAGAGAGAGAGAGAGAGAGAGAGAGAGAGAGAGAGGAGAGAGAGAGAGAGAGAGGAGGAGGAGAGGGGAGAGAGAGAAGAGAGAGAGAGACTGACAGACAGACTGACTTCATTTATTTACTTTGCTTGAATTGCTAGATATGGCTACAAAGTCATCTTGTTGGTACCTAAAAAGAGGTATTTGGAGACGTTGGCCTTAATTGGATTGCAGATGAATCCTTATCTACTACCGCCGGCCGGACCTACACATCGAATGACCAAAAACAATGAGTCTGCCAGATTTCACTCATCATGTCCTCTACCATTATGTCATAAATGGCGTATCACCATATAAAGGTTGCTGACTTAAAGCATACAAAAGTCTTGATGCAAACCAGTATTTTGTAGCTGCCTAGGTAACCAAAACTGGGACTGGAGGCTAACGTATAATGGGCAAAGGTTAGGACATTATCTTCTTTCATTGAAACAAATGTATCTGGTCTAACTTACACACACTGACAGCTGGCTAAAACTCTCTTTTATTTAGGCTAGCAGGCTAGGCTAAACTGGCAGGGATGTGATCTCTGTCTCATGAAGTGCAGAATGTTGCTTTAGTGGGTAGCTGAGTTAAAAGTTCATCTCTAAAGTTTGCAAACTCATGTACATATACAAAATGTTCGCTGCAAAGTCTTGAATACTTTGAGGTTGCCAGTCTTGTACTAGCTGCTCATGCTGTATCTGGCAACCCCTAGTCTGGGGGAGGCAGAGGGGATACCATACTCTGTAGTATTTGGGATGGGGACAAATGGGGACAAAAACTAAATACAACTACGTACAAGTTCTTTAACTTTATACATTGTCATCTGCACATGTAAGAGGTTGAATCTAGGTAGATATGGCTGCATGAACCACATGTTGAAACATATACTGTATGACTAAGGCAAAGAATACATTAAACATTGCATAATTTGTTTGCTTAGTCATCCTTGAAATCACATTAAACTGCTGTGGATTGAAAATGTTGGATCAACTGCAGTGAAAATGAGTCAGTAGTTACTTTTGCTGAGTCATGAACACATTTTTCAACAAAGAGAAATATGAAAACATATTAAAAGTCATTTTATTGTTGGAAGTTTTATAATCATATCAAAAGAGATTTTACTTCTTGCTTGAAAATGACTTAAAAACTAAACAGAAATGTGTACCTGGAAAGATTTGGCATGTGTTAAAAAACTGATATTCAATCAGAACCCACAGGTAAGTGTAGTGAAATATTGTATTTTATAAAGGGAACTGCTTAAATTGTATGCATAATATGAACATTTATAATGTGTATATATGCCAAGGGTAGATATAAATGTTCATCAGTGTCAAGATGACAGCACCTTGACTCATAGATATTATTGCAGCAAGAAAAGTAACATAGGTTCTCATGTTTTAGCAAAGGTGGTTTTCTGAAGCCTTAGTAAAATGTTAAATGTCTCCATTTGGTAAATATCCCAAACTTAAAACTTTTTTTAAAATAACTATTCTTAAATACAATTGATTGAACTCTTTTCTAAACCTGTTTTATGGTGTTTAATAATTCATTTAACCCTATTTATTAAGTATTGATCACATATGATGTATATGTAAATAACCCTGAAACAAACCAGGACAATCATATAATGAAAACAAAATAGCTCAACATATTTAATAAATAAAGCATAGCTGTCTGGTAAGGAGTTATTTGATATGTTTATTGTATAAAGATATATAAAATATCCAAGTACTTGCACGATTGTAATACAATTCTGTGTGTTTTCAGTAGGTGTTTATATTTCCATCACTGCCTGCTGTTTAGATGCTAAAGGTCTGTGAACTGGGAAAGGAGGAAACAAAGGAAGGACTTAGATAGCAGGCATGCATGGTTTAAAGAATTTAATTGGCTTTCAAGGTGGCAAAATGGCACAGATAGAGGAGGGCGGGGTTTAGGACAAGCAGAAGTCAGAAACAGACATGGAAACAAACTGGGATGTTAACAGGTAAAAAGAATAAATGGAAGTTCTGAACAAAAAATATGCCACTATAAGTATGTATTATCAGTGAAATGTACATTAAAATAGTAAATATAGTCAACTATCAGCACATTTATATTTTTTTCTTATTAAGAAAACAGTTGAATGTTGATAAATATTTAAAATAAATCATACATTAAGAATGGGTATTCTTAATAGGTTACAGTTAAAATATACAAAAAGTAACTAAAGCGACCAGACAAACGTCTGAATAAAAAGTGCTTTATGTGCCTCATTGAGGCGTAGAGGTAAAAAGTTGCATTAAATAAAAATCTTTAATTAAAATACAACTAGAATACAGAGCTTGGCCACCACTGCATCCACCCTTTACTACACCTCTAGGTTAATGAACAATAAACTGGATCTATATGAGACAGGTCAGCACAAATAGTACATGAACACAATGTGTCCTTTTCCTCCATGTATCCTTGACATTGTGTCAGTAGTCGAGACTTGTATGTGAGGTTATGAGGGACAGAGCCATATACGGAGACAGGTGAAAACACAGTTTATATGGATCCGCTCTGACCTCTGAAAAAGAGATAGAAATGTGAGCAGGGCAAAGTTTATTAGATTACTACTGATCTCTGGTGACGGACTGCCCTATGAGGGAAGCAGACGAGCAAGACAAAGGATGATTCTCAGCACAACACTGCCCTCAGGTGAACATGTACAGCATGATATGCTTTGTGTTTGGAACATGATTCATGTCACTGAGCAGCTGTAAAATCACAGGAGAAATTAAATATAATGAATTTTTCAGAAGAAAGTAGAATTTTTTTGTGGAACTTTTAGTCTTCTCTTGTGTCATTTGAAAATAATTTTGTGATAGTTTAGGAGTAAGTCTAGCTTTCATAAACCTGGACTTTTAAGATTCATATTTTTAAAGTAATATTAAGAATCATATGCCAAAAAATAAGTTATTTGTATGTGCATGAATATGTGGGCAAAAAAGGAACTGGGAAATGACATGCTGTTGTCATGTTCTCACTTATACTTAAAGGTCACACATGCTTTTAATCAATATTTGATTATCATTAGCTGATGCAAAGATGTACTATGCATTATATAGGCTGCAGGAGGGTGTACTGGAAGCTTTTTATGAGATGAGGACAAGTGAAGTGACCGGAAGCTCTGGAAATGAGGAATGACATGCAAAAACAAAAGGAACAACTGGAACCAAGGACATTTAGTTCATGGTCAGTGTAACAGTAAGGGATTTCTTCAAACTGCTGACACAAAGAAGTGCATTAGCAGCCAGAATATTATGTGCTCATTTCACAAAAATTGAGTATAGATGCATCGGCCCCTACCACAGGGGTCCAAAAGGAGACCAAAACATTTAGAAAAAGCTTTAATTAGGTTAGAAATCATAACAACTCACACCCATATCTATGCATTTGTCATTTTACATGTATTTATAAGAGTATACAAAGTTCATTAATTTCATGTAACAAAATCAAAGAAAAACATGATAATTGTATATATTGTTTTGTGCATTACATAATAACAAACATCCTTCCTGTATGTTTCCTCCAGTCATATAATAAATGAGTTATACTTTCTTGTTCAGTCTTTCTGGAAATCAGTGTAACATCTAGAGATCTTGCAATATATGATTCTGGAATAGTTTTTTTCTTTTTCTGTTTGTGATGCAAAATCTGTGAAAAGCAAATCATAGATGGCTCTAATTAAAGTTTATAAAATAATAATTTTCCACAACCCCCCCCCCTCTCTCTCTCTCAAATAAATAATAGTAAAAAATCTAAATAAACTTTATTGGCATGGTAAAGAGCATCATAAAGCAAACATATTAACAATAGTCAACAAACAATATACAGTGGATATAACAATAAAAGCCTAAAAAATAAAATTAAAAACAAAAAAAAACATTTTAACTGTCCATGTAAAACAATACTCTCTCTCTCTTTCATTTACGGCTGTTGGGTCGTCTGTTTACTTGCCCGCCTATTGGCTGGTTTCTTCCAATGACGCAGTATTTTGCAGCCAATCACCTTTGCTGTGTTAACCGGATAGTGTCGCGGGAACAACTAAAGACACTTCAAAATAATCCCTTTCAACAAGTGTCTGTCCGGCAACTGGCGAAATCATATAATTCTCGTGAGTACCCTCTGAACACACCCGTACAAATTCGTGTGGCTTTAGTGTTAAGTTTATTCAAGTTGAGGAGGCGGTTTATCCTTATATTTTTTAGCTAAATTACGAGCTAGCTAACGAGACATATTGCTTAGCGTCAGGCAAACAGAGGAAGTGAGAGATATGCTCCTTCAAAGCAAAAGTAGACTACGCTAATAACATAATGTTATAATAATATTTCCGACATCATGAGCTATAGTATTGGTGTGACTTCGCTACACTATGTCTTAAATCTTTCTGAGACAACTTTAGAATATTTTGAGTGTGTCTGATAAAGTCTTGTGTACGTGTAGTGCTTGTTGCGGGGATGGGCTTTTACGACCAAATAGTTTAAGTATAAACATTTATTTATTTATTTTAACCTTGTACATGTTATTTAAATTGAATGATTGACACTGTTTGGTTCAGTAAACATTGCGTATTTGTTGCATGTTTATTTCCACCGCTAAGTCTGTACATTTTTAGTAGTTTGAGGAGCGTCACGTAAGTTACATTTTATTTTAATAGTTTTAACCGGAAGTGGTGCAGGTAACCTATCTGCTTAGCCGCTAACATCTCGGTTATGATTAGTAAAATGTCAGTGTTCATTAACTTTGCAAGTTTGTGTGGACTCGAACACCTTTAAACATTTGTGTCAGAGTTTTATTATAGATTCACCGTAATGTGAGAAAGCGGGCGAGGAGTTAAAGAGTGTGTTGTATTTGTAAGTGGGATCTTTATGTGACGTCTTTTTGACACTAGAGGTCTATTTTCCTTTAAATATGCTTGTCATTAGAAAATGCTATATAAACTGTAAGAAATTAAGAGAAATGTTTATATATGATACAATTTTAATATTGAAATGACCTAACACCAACCTGAATATCCACAGACATTTGCATTAATTTGCTATTCTATACACACATGTATCTCCAGCCTTCTTTCTTCTCATCTACAGCATGAACATACATGGTAAGGGATGAGGATCATTATTGCCTTTTGGGTTGTCAAATAGCTGTGGCATCAGTAATAAAATGTGCTCTCCACCCAACCCTAAAAAATAACAACAATAATAATAAGCTTATAGTATGTAGCACTCGGGCAGAAATAGTGATATTTGTTTTCTTGTCAATGAAGCAAAACAAAAATCTCTTGACACACTGAGTACAAAATAAATTACTTTAAAGAAAGAAAGTTATAACTTGCAGTTCTGACAAATTGATGATTATTCATGCACATCCATAATGCATATGTTAAGAGTTGATATGAGGAAATTAAAGTACATTTTAAAGGACTAAGAAATGACGTGCTTGCTCCAACATTGTGAGTGAAATTGCTTTGGAAATACCACTCTATTGGTCCTCTATCTACTTTTGCATATCAATTATTTTCATATTATTATAATGGTCTCCCTCATTTTTACTTTATCCTTTCCATTGTTTGTATTTCTTATCCCTGTAAAGGATTCACTAGGTTAATGTTTTCTTTTTTATATGTTCCAGATTTCTGCTTGCTGATGGAGTTTACATTAGCACTATGTCTCGCCGGTTGACCAAGGAGGAGCTTGATGAACAGTTTGAGCTGTTTTTAAAGGAGGTAACAGAAGTCATTATGCAGATGTCGGCCAGAGTAGATAAATGATCAGCATACAACAACATAAAGGCTATGACAGTTTTGATCAAAATGAGATACAGTATGGTGTTCTCCACATCATCATGACATTAAATTACTAAATATCTTTTGAAAACAGTCTTTGATTAGTATTTGGAGAGTTTACTTGCAGCTACTATATGACTGAACCTAAACAATGTTTGTAGAGTCAACTAGAAAAGCACTCTGAGAGTGCAGACCTCTGGCAAGGTAGCAGTGCTCCTTGACATTGACATTTCTAGAGGTAGCTGGTGGACCTACACCTCACTGAAACACTGAGGTAGTGTCAATCACATCTAGTTTCTAGTGTAGTACCACTGTATATAAATAAAATATTCAACTCTTAACATGATCTACAAAAAGCATCCTTGGAGATACATAATGTAAAAAATTGGGAAACAAATCAAAGATAACAATTTAAAGCCATACCTTGAAGCTCTCTCTGACTCAAACACATCTCTAATAGTCTATTTCAGATGATTCGCTGGATTTAGGGAGCACTGACAAGCATCCTCGAGCGTCGACTAAAAGCAGTCAAAAATCATCCCTGAAACAAACTGTGTCGTGGTGGCAAGATGACGATGACAGCGGTGGAGGAACTGGGAGAGGTAAGTATGCCATGTAGCGTTTTTGCCTTTAGGACATATCAGAATGCAGTTTCAATGGCTGTGTTACAACGTTAGAATGTCTTTTAGCATATTTCAAAACCCTCTTAAATTTTCTATTTGGCAGTCATAATGAAACCAGTTTTGGATTGAAAAAGATAAACAATCCGCTGACTGACAGGATGCAGCACATGTCCACATGTGCAGATCAACCACAGTGCAATGTTGTAAAATACGACTGTGATGATGAATGTAATCTTTGTAGTTCTTTTGTCAAAACATGTTAGACAATCTGTTCTCTCAGTGCTCTCTTTAGATTTATCACTCTGATGTTGTTTTTCTGTTTTTTGATCCTCACGCTAGTGTTTTTAATTGGGTCAATATTGGATTATAGTGTGAACAAGAATTTAATGACACGTTTTTGATGTTAAATGAACACAGTGCACAAGGATAACCCAGATGTAATGCTATATTTGGAAAATCCATATTCTAACTGTATATAAAATATATATTTATACACATATGCAAAACTCTCAGATGTATGTGTTTTGTTAAATGATTATAATATCAAAGTAGCTAAATAGGTTAAGAGCCATGCCCAACTTTTAAAACACTTGTTTCTCTACTGAAACTAATCATATCCAATCCAAATGTATTTCTTCAAACATTTATAATCACAGAGGTGATGAAAGTGCTTCACAACAAAACATGTATAAAGTACAATAAAAGCATTTAAAAATTAAATACATTAAAAACAAGGCTCAACAGGACAGAATAACACATTGCTAAATGATTATCAATATATGTGGTGTATTTTTAAATAAATTAAAGGTGGAATTGGAAAAAATAAATCAATAAAAAAAAAGAATCAGGCTCAAGTGCACACACAGGTTTAATGAAATCTAAAAGCATCCATATGTGTTGCATGATTGGGTCAGCGCTTTTGTTCTATTTAATTATTTTTAGGTTAATTTGTAGCTTTTACTCACAGCCTTCACTAGTGACCCATTAAGTGCCGACCGCTAACCATGGCCGCCTCTTTACACTGTTTCTGAGTAGCAATGGTAGCCACGTTCCTCTCACTCAGTTTCTTGTACTGGCTTTAAATAAAAATCATGCGGATGTCTGTCCAAAGTAGAGATTAATATGAAGCAGGCAGCGGTGTGTGGGGGTTTAATGCTCAGTTACTGTAACACAGCTGTGGTGTGACTATAAGCAGGCACTAACATTAAATTAAAGTTGATAAGTGAGAAAGAGGAACAGAGGCGTGAAACTAAACTAAAGACAGCTGAAACTCAGAGAATGCTGGATGAAGTACACATGTTTCTGCTCAAGTCTGTCTTGTATGGGTAAAATAAGTAAAGGCTTCCCATGCCAGTTAAAATGAGTCTCATATGAAGTAAAATCGGCCATTAGCTGTACATTAGGGTTGCTCGATAATGGAAAAAACTCAGTATCGTGATTTTTTTTTTTCAGTAAATATTGATATCATGTTTTTTAACAATTTAAAAAAAAATTTTTTTTAAACAAATCCCCTTGCATTTTTCTACATTGGCACATTTGAAAACTAGATGTCACTGGGGAGGCAGATTTCAGATTCCAGGTTTTGAACCTTCGTGTAGTCGTGGAATTTGGAAAAGCCATTGTGCTGCCTTCAATGGCTTGTGTTGAGGACAATGTGTTGACTGTGTGTGTCCCTTTCGGCAAATGATAAAAAAATTTTGTGTTTATTCGGACCCTAGTAGTTCAAAAAGTTTGAATTTGAACCCTCCAGGAGCTGCAAAGCTATCTTTATGTTCAGTCTGGCTAAAAATCAAGTAGACTTCTACAACCCATGTAATTCCTGCTTAATTTGTTATGTTTTTATTACTAGGTATGTCACAATATGTGCACATATATGTGCAAGACTTCTGATGGCCATTTCTCCAAGTATACATAATTGTTCGTCAACAGCAGCAGTTGTAGTAAAAATTTTAAATGTGTTTAAACTTCAAGCAATTTATCTAAAATGTTAAATTGTTGTTTGTATTAAGAAACCCAAGTGGCTAAACAGGACAGAAAGCATGGTCAGAAACCTGGAGGTGGTGGCATTTGAAGTGGCTCATGTGTATTTAAAGGGCCTGTGCTCAAAAACCACCTTTCTGGTATCATTAGTCAGAAATAGGGCTGAAGATGGAAATGTGTTGAAATGCATAACTTTGGGTAGTTTTGGGAGGCTGGAACAGATTTGAATGCATTTCATTAGGGAAAATTAATTTGTCAAACAAGTAAATCACAAAATGAGCTTGGTTATGGAATGTATTAAACTTGTCCTGCAAGGTTCCACTGTACTCATTGTAAACAATGGATGGGATGTCAGCATCACAAGGTTTGCAAGAACATAAAAAAGTCCTCTACTACAATCATTAAGATCTACAACAACATACCCATAACAATTTGACATGAAAATATTTCTATTTTTATTTGTGTCATCATTACTTTTGGTCGACTGTTCTTTCTAGGACTTTGAGTGTTTTTTGGATGTGACTTCCACTTCTTTTGTGGTTAAAATCCTTTTTCCCTTCCAGACACAGTAATGATGTCAGTATGTGTGGATAGAGCCGGCACACAAATCTCTGAGTGCGCTGACATAAAAAAAGCACATTTGACGAAGGAAATACAAGGGTTCTGTAGAAAATGGGTAATAGCTCTGCGTCTGTCGTTCAACTGTTCGCTGACATGAAAGACTGTGGTGTTCTGTTTTTCTTCTTCTTCCAGCAGAAACAGGCAAAAGCAGATTTATCAAAGCTAAAAAGCCCCAGCCTGAAAAGAAAGAGGGTGAGAACAAATTGAGATAAAGTCCCACCAGAGAGTCTTTTACTCCATGCCCATATTCAACTAGGCAGTTTTTTAAAAATCAGATGTTGGCTGTTTAGTCAAAAAAAAGATGTTGTGGTGTTTGTGTAAAGTCCTTGGAGTCAAAGCTGATCAAATTAACCCTTAATCTCATCACAATTTATCCTTCTTCTTCTCACCAGTAGACCTTATCAGTGCAGAGCCCATTAATAAGCCGGTCCCCAAACCTCGCAGCATTGCTTTGGAAAAGTCGGTTTGTTTGGTCAAAACCCACAAAGCAAAGCTGGAGGTTTCCCAGACTGTGGCAACCGACACAACTCCAGGTAACGACTCTGACAGCCTTAGCAGTGCCACTCATGAAAACCTCCACAGTCCATCGGGAGAGAGGAGGCCTCATGAGACACGCTCCACTGATACATCACCGACCGACACTGACAGTCGTTCCCAGGGAGACCGTGAAGATGGTAACCTCAAATGAAAGCCCAGAATCCCCTGGTAGCTTAGCAGTGGTCCCTCAGCTGTAGAGTGGTAGATCAGTGTTTCAGGGTTCGTACAGGTGCTTGAAATCCATGAAAATGCTTGAATTTCAGTGTTGCGTTTTCAAGGTCTGAAAAGTGCTAGAATTTTAGTTTAAGTGCCCGAAAGTTCTTGCTATTATAGCTCTATGATGTAATTTATTTCCTGTTAATGTTAAGTCTGCCACTTTGGATGGTAAGCCAAAGCTTCTTTCAGAGAGGTGACACATTTTGAAAAGTAAACTTTATGTCAAAAAACAAAATGAACGGGTGCCCTCAAGGTCGATTTTTTTTTTTTTTTATGTTAATCTTCAATTCAATGTGAATGTGTTTGAAGAACACAGTGACTTCCCTTTTTTTGGATAAACCATTGTGTTTTCCTTTAATTTCTAAATTTTTTGCTGTTTATGAGGCATTATTTTTAGATGTTTATAACATAATACAATGTACATCATTGTGATACAAAGTTTTTTTTAAAAAAGAATGTTTAGTAGGCTATATGTGTTCCTGTATAGATGTGTATTTTCCTCCAGTGATAAGGGGCTGTGATGGAAAAATGGGAAATTTAACCTTAAGAGTGCTTGAATTTGACCTTGAAAAATGTGTACGAACCCTGGTGTTTATCTGTTAACTTTTTAAATTTGTGTTCATTCCATGTAGTTTTTCTCTAAACCCCATGTCGCATGATAACTAATAGTTGTGCTTTGTGTTCTAAGATTGCACCCAACCTGGATTTTTCAGTAGGGAGATTCAAGTCTTTTTGTTTTTTCATATATTCATATATTTGGCAATTAGAATATCTCTTGTGTGAGTGTTATCTCATACGTTTCAACATTTACAAGTCAATAACAGATGCTTTTGATGTCAAGTTACTGTGTAGAGTCAGAAATAATAAGAAGGGTGTTGCACATACATCTCCTATGGCCTTTTTTTAAAAATTTAATTGTAAATTAAAAAAGAAATGACAGAGTTTAAAATATATTCATGTATTTGCATGCTCCAATCAAACCATTTAAAAATGTAGCACAGAAATATTAATAAACCAAAATCAGAACAGATTAAGGATTATAATTGCTTTTCAGAGAAATATTGGCTTTACATCCCATCTTTTCTAACATTCACTCTCTTATATTGATCCATTGCATTATTGGATTACACACTTTAATATTAATCTGTATCATTTCATGATTTTTTAAAGATATGCCAGGTAACAATATATTTGATTATTGTAGAGCACTATTACAGCTGAAGCAATTAGTGTGGGGTTACTTGACTCTTTTACATAGGCTATAAACTGTTCTACTATTGCATTTATTGTCTTGCTTGTACATTATTTAGAACATATGTGTAGTTATTGGCTGCTGACACAAGGTGGCAGTATGGCGTCTTAAGTGACAGAACAGACTATTTTAAAAGAGTGCATATGTGATCAAAACCTGTGTAAAATACAAGTATCTATGTATGCATTGTCCTTGTGATTGATGAATAACTTAAGTAAATACCTGGACACAAAATGCACAGTCTAATGGTGATATAATTCAGCTCTGTTTTTCTTACTATGTATTTGGTCACTGCTTCTGAGCTATTTTTTATTTTTTTTTTTACACATATACAGTTATTAGACCATCAAAACGCATCAAAAATCATGGAATGCCTAAAAGCACTGTTTTTGAAAATACAGTGATGTAGAAATTGGTGGAATAACTGAAGTGATTTTCGCTTTTATCAAGAAAAGATGGGAAATGGGTAGATATCAGCGCTGAAATAAAAGTATTATGAGCTATTTTTGTTCTAATTATATTTGCCCAAACCAATGTACATGTAGTTGTACTCGGCATTAAAATGAAATTGAAGAAAACAAGGATTTTTCTGCTAATGTACATGGGAATGTATGAGGGTTTGAGCCTTACATTAATTCGCTGGAGGTGTTGAAATGGTTTTGCTTTCAAAAATGCAGACTTTGATGTCACTGTAGAAGGACTTATGTGGATTCCATTATGTAACTGGGGGGGGGGGGGGGGGGGGGCATTTCTATAATGTCACATTATAGAAAGGAAAACAAGATTGGATAACAAGCATTTATTGTGCTGTCATTTTGATAACTGGTGAATGTACTCGCAAAGCTAGTAGACTCACACCTTCGAGACTTAAAGATATAAAGGCCATAAGCGATGATGTGATAATAATATACATTCTCTCAAGCACTACACTCAAGTACAAAAGGACATGAGCATTTTATGCAACTATATCATGTTACTACATGCCAGAAGAAAATGTCATACGTTTTGCTTCACCTTATTTTGTCCTTTCCTATTCAGTAATGTCCAAATGTGTGGATTTTAAATGTTTGAGGTAAAACATTTGAGACAAACACGAATTAAAATATGTTTTCCCTCATAGGATGACTGTAAAATTCTTCAAAAGCTGAAATACTTTAGCTTGGGATAGTTGGAGATGAGAACAGGCTTGTTTTTCTGAGCTCATGAAAACTTGCTGAACCTTTAGGGTCAGAGTCCATAGACAGCTTTTTTGTATCGAGGTGCCCACAACCTGACTTTCAGACAGGAATTTGTTGTTGCTATGGTTACAAAGTCATCTCTGCAGTACCCCATTGTTCATTATTGACTGTTATGAATTATAATCTGTGAAATAATACTGTTGTTGGCTCACAGAAAACATTTTTAAATTTTTTTTTTCTTTTCCCCAGGTGACAATGTGCTTGTGTAATCTTCAAATCTACTATTCATTTATGTGTTTATCTAAATAGACGCTACTTTAGTTACTGTCAGTCTGCCGGTATTGCTGACAATAAACATAAGCAGACAGTCGGTGGTAAGAGTCTTGTATTGGTATGTAGGCAGGTGGAAAATGTTCACAGTTCTGCTTTTTATGTAAAGTCTGACAATACTTGATTGGCAGATTTTTATTGTTTAAAGCATCAGCTCTGATATTGACTGTAAAAGTGTAAAATGTGAAAATATAATATAGTTAAAAAGTATACAGTAAAACACAGTTAGAATAAGCACATGTAGAGACTTCCCCTCTATTTTGTAATGTCTTGTCTGTCTTTTGAACATTTTGCTTATGGGTCAAAACACAGTAATGTCCAAACAGAATGAATCATAATTGAATACCATTCCAACATTTACTTCAATATGAAGTAGCTCCTTGTGTGAAATAATCCCTTGTGATTCACCTAAAGCAAAAATGAATTTAAAATAAAAAAATGTGTGTCATTCAACAGCACTAATCGGTCAAATTATCTCTAAAATGTTCCATTAGAGAGATGTCAAATACCGTGTTTTGACCCTTGTAGATTGTAATGGTGATGTTCACAGTTTACTCATCTTACACAATTTTTCCATTAGCAAAAAATATCTTACTATGACTGCATGGACATCAGTAACCCTTTAAATTTATTTGAGTGTTTCTTTAAATATGGAGCTGAAGTCTCGGCCCCTTCCGGGAGGCTTATAGGTCTTGAGATTGGAAAATTAATGAATGGTATTAAATGGGAAATAAAATGCTAAAATCGTATCTGGTTTGTCATGTGCCCTGAATCACACACATGTTGTACCTCATAATGAATGATAATTATTGATGTACGTTTCAACTGCTTCTGTTAACCAACGGCTGATTTATTTTCGAGTAAAACCCGTTAATAATTTGGACTACACGCCTGGCGCACATGTGACGTCAACGCAGACTCCACACCACAGCTAAGCGGAGTGTGACGTCATATACGCGACGCATTGTAGTCTCTTACTAAGCCCACATAAAACCTAACGTCATGTTTGCTTGCCATGAAAAACGGGTGGTCTGCCTATGACATATCAAATATTTCGTATTAACCGCTATCATATGTGAATTCAGAGCACTTGTCAAACGGAATCGGAATTTAGTTTGACTCGCTCCTTTCACTCCCATTCAAATTTTTTTGCGAGCTAAGCACCTATGGACTAGAAGTAGAATGGCGCGACTGAGCCACTCCATTGTTAACCATATGGATAAAATTACGTTTCTCCCAGTTTTGTGTGGTAGTTCTTATTGCAGTGATTTACCTTGTTAACATCACTAATATGACATTTAGTATTGACGCTTCATATTCCTCTTTATCCCTTCTTGTATTTAGGACTTCTGGGATCTGGGAGGACATTCAGAAAATCCCTGAGGAAATCACAGCCAATTCGAGAAGAGGATGAAGATCCTGTGGACAGTATTGTGAAAAATGTCTCTACAGTCATCGGAGACAAGTCAGAGACAGAAGGTGAGTTGGATGGGGTCTAGTGGTTACAGGTTTGAAGTTGTGGAAATTCGTGTAAGATTCACAACATAATAGAGACGCTGGGAGTCGGACATTCAAAGGAAGTTAAGTTTCATTTTCAGTTTATCCCATTTCATCTACTTATTGTTATGTAGGGTAAAGGATACTGAGGGGCCAGGCTTTCTTCAGCTAGCTGTTAGCCAATCAGAGCCACACAGGTTAGCATATGGGGAGGCTAAGTCACGCGCTTCTACTTCTGAACGAGTCAAGCTAAATTCTGATTCCGTTTGACAAGTGCTCTGAAATTCACATATGATAGCGACTAATGATAAATATTAGATGTGACATCGGTAGACCACCCATTTTTTGATGGGAAGCTACCGTGACGTTAGGTTTTATGTGGGCTTAGTAAGAGACTACAATGCGTCGCGTATGTGACAACACACTTCGCTCAGCTGTGGTGTGGAGTCTCTTGTGACGTCACATGTGCGCCAGCTATGTAGTCCAAATTATTAACGGGTTTTACTCACAAATAAATCAGCCGGGTCGTTAACAGAAGCAGTTGAAACACACATCAATAATTATCATTCAGTATGAGGTACACCATGTGTGTGATTCAGGGCACATGACAAACCAGATACGATTTTAGCATTTTATTGCCCATTGAATTAATTTTCTCATCTCGAGCCCCATGAGCCTCCCCGAACTCGAATTCCGGACACTAATCTCATCGCATTAGCATTTACCGGAACTAGACAGTACTACAAAAGTAATTAGCCACATTTGGCAGGACACTTTGAAGTACATTCCCGAAAGCACAAAATGAAATTAATATTTGAATTGTCATGTCAATAAAAAACACTGATTTCTATAAAACTAGTACCTTCTAATGTATGATTGAATAAGAGAATCACTGCACCAGCCAAGTCCACTCTTCTGAGGCAGGAGTTGTTGGTGTCGCATCACGTTAAAATTCAGACCCAGGCACTCCTAATGCATACAGGCCTTTTGATTCCTTTTAACAGAGTTTCACGCCCCCCCGATTCCCCCCCACTACATATTCAGTTTACGCACTACCTCACTTTAAACGGTTGTATTGATACGTACTTGGTGAAATACTGTGTCTTGTTGTTTTTTTTTAACTGTATTCTGTCTTGTCCTGAGTTCTTGTTATTTTGTAGTATTAGACTCTTTTATTCTCTTTTTATATTTATACTTTTTTATATTCATAAATCTTATCCATATTATTTAGTTGCTTAGTCATTATTTTGTTTTCTGTTTTTAAGTATTGCGCATTTGCACAAGGGGTGAGTGGATGTAATTTCATCTGTGCTGTATGTTGTGCACATGGCACATTTGACAGTAAAGTTGACTTTGACACCATAAGCTTTTCAGTGGAATCAGTTATTCTGAGCAGCAGGTCATTGCTGCTTTAATCCCTCTTTTTGATGTTTCTTGCCTTGTCAGAGTCAACCATAAACTGAACATAAAATGCCTCTCATCCTCTGGGAATATCCTCAAAGATTCTGTTTGTAGCTCTGGTGTATGAAAGGTCTGTTTTAAATGTATGCTGTATTTGTATGTGCTGTAGACTTTATATCAAGACCAGGTCTGACCTTGACGAACATGGGCATGGACACTCTGGAGGAAGAAGAGGAGAAGGCACGTTTCTTTGCTGAGCTGGAGGCTGGAGCATCGTCAACCTTAGATTACTCTCAACTAAACAGAGAGCTGGACTCCACTGCGTCTACCACTGGTATTGACATCAGGTATTTCAACAATTACTGTCTGATTTTAAACACACTCTTAAGGGAAAGGCCAGAAAAAGAAACAATGCTACCCTCCTATGAGGACTTGGTTCAATTAAAACACAAAGGGAGCACTCTGTTCAGAATGTTATTCTTGCACTAAACTATGAAATCCAGTTCTTCATGTGTTGTTCATACAGTGGGGAATATGTAGGTCTGTACTGTTCTTTCATCTACCGTTGCAATCAGCTTAGAACAGGGGTGTCCAATCTTGGTCCTCGGGGGCTGTTATGCTGTATGTTTTTGATGTTTCCCTCTTCCAGTATGCCTGATGGTCATTATCAGGCTTCTGTAGAGTTGGATCATAGGCCTATCATTTCAATCAGGTGTGTTACAAAGGGCTACATCTAAAACATGCAGGATACTGGCCCCCCAAGGACCAGGATTGGACACCCCAAACCTAGAACATTGCAACGTTGCACTAAGACTTCATACTTGCTCGTCATGGTGTGAGCTGCCGTGTTTTAGCTGTAATATAATGAGCATGGATGTCTTCCCTCCAGAAAAGCTAATGAACCAGTGGAAGAAGGCAGTGATGATCAAAGAAAGAGCAAAGACACAGGAACTGCCCGGAACTCTCCAGGTACGAGTAACCCCACGTCTTCTGTCCTTGATGTTGATCTCTGTTTTATCACTCAGCCTTTTCTTCTCACCAAAATCACAGACTCGCCACACTACAGTGAGGATTTTGAAGATGATGGTGCTGGAAATGAACCACAGGAGGAGGTTTGTAACTGTAAAAAGGGTCTGTTGTTATTCTAGATTTAATGATAATGAGCGGTGTTGGGCACAACAAACTCCGCCCCTCATCAATCCAGCTGATGTCATAATGTCTATGTGTGTGCTAATGTCGGCATATCAATAACCTCTACATATGTGCCGAGTTTGAAATAATTTCATACAAAATTTCTATTTTTATAAATGTATGAATTTTCACCCATTTTAACTAAATTGGAAAAGGGAAAAAAAGGTTTTGAAAATTCCTAAAAAAAACTGAAACTTTGACCTACTTTTAACAAAATGTATTTAAATTTTTTTCTGGGTAACTGTCGATCTACAGACCAAATTTGGTGCGAATTCATTCAATTGTTATGCTCTTATAGGCATTTGTAATGTCAACCTTTATACGTAAATGGGGGGGGTTCTTGAAAATTCATTTATAAAAAAGGGAACTTTGACCTATTGTTCCCAATTCAACCAATAGTTTTGCTGCTAGAGTGTTACCCCATGCCTTCCCTTCGGGGTGAGTGGGGTAATGGGTGAGTTAGACTCAATACACCAGGGACAGAGTGAGAGGAATCAAAGTCTGACTTGTTGAATTGGGAGTAAGGTTTCCACTAAAATACTGCTATCTGCTCCATCATTAGGCAAGATGAAAGATATTGATTTCAAAGCCTTTTTTCCATTTTCTTTGCAGCATGTTTTGTACAAACCGATGCGCTCATATCACCTTTGTGAAAAGGTTGAAATTCATTTCAAAAGTTATATCTTTCATCCTCACCTGTTAACACATGTTCTCGTCCATTTTTCAGAAGACCAAGGTTTCTCCAGTTCTGACCAAAGGTAAGTAAAGACACATTTTACAGAGGTGTTGGGGTGCTGTAGGAGGAATGGAATCGATAAAGTCAGTCAAAGTCTGACCAATCTACTGCTGCAGGCAAGATTTCATCTGACTGCTCTGAGAATGCACCCAGTTCCACCACCAATCTATGCAGCTTCATGACCATAAGATTTGCCTTTTAGAAACGTATGAAAGAAAACATCCATATGATGGAGCGCCACATTGCTTAAGTCACAGCTCAACACATTATTACTATTTTCATTAGTATAAAAAGTGCATTATTCACTGAGCTTCTGAATTCCCCAAGATTTGTCTTTGCCCAAAGTTGATTCTGAAACACAATGCACTATGTAAATATACACCCCACTCCCCACGTCTATTCCAGTAAATGCAAATTTATGTTACCTCTATTATTAAAGCTGAACAATTATAACCCAACACAACTGATCAGTGGAAATTTTTGATTCAGGTTTATTATTCATGTTCTTTTTGGTCTGTGTAAAGCAGGGGTGTCAAACTCATTAGTTCCACATACAGCCTGATATAATCTTAAGTAAGCCAGAAAGTAACATAACAGTGAAAAAATGTATATTCCATTATGACAATGTTTACGTCTTCAAAGTCTTGTCTCGTCATCTGAAGCCTGCTTTATCCTGATTAATGTCACAGGGTCACTGGGGGCCTAATCCTGCTACAAAGGGTGAAGGCAGGGTTCACCCTGTATGAGTCGCCAGTTCATCTTAGGGCTGGACATATATAGACAAATCATCACCCTCACATTCACACCTATGTGTAATTTAAATTAACCATTGAACCATGTCTACAAAGGCGCATAATATTAAAATTGCAGCCATGATATATCATGTTTTCACATTGGTTCCGCTTATTTATATTTTTTTGTGAAAACCCAGTTTGTTAATGTGAACATTTTCATGTATTGGTAATTACCTTTTTCACATTAAAACAAGAGGAACATTTGGAGTTTTCAATGTCATTGTTGTCACACAAATTCATCCCATGGGCTGTATTTGATCCCTTGGTAGGCCAGTTTTGGACCATATGTTTGACACCCCTGCAGTAAAGGAATATATAATTTCTGAACAGTTTACATACAATTAACCTGTATTCTTCCTTTACCGTCAGTTTGTCTCAGTGTTGACACTGGTGGAGATGACAAGATGAAGAACATTGAAGAATCACTGGATAGAGGTAATGCACAGGTAGCATTCTGCCATAGCTACACATTTAATATGTATTCACCTACCTTACTCTGTTATAAATTGACTGTAAATGTCCCTATATCATTTGCTTTCACAAGTGTATTTTTCATTATTGATGCAACTTTTTGTTTTAATTATTGACTGGCAAAGACATATATATCTGTCTTTTCACAATGTATTCTGAACATAGCTGGCAGTCAATGAGTTAAGCCCCAACAATGAAAGCGTCTTCTTACATCCACTGTAGCTCAGTCCTACGGGCAGAGTGGAGGTTCAGACATGGAGGCTCTTCATGAGGCCTACAGGCAGATCCAAGTTGTGGAGGACTCTGATGGCCACAGTCACCCATATTTATCTTCAGAAGGCAGAGCGATGACTAATAGACCTGTTTCTCCATCTTCTCCTCCTCTGCCATCCAGACACTCACTTCAGCCTCCATCTACCAATGAGTCAGGTCAGACACATTCACACCCTGAACTGTCTTTGGGATTATATTAGAGTGTCTCTAATTAGTGGAAAATTATTTAGTGAAGGTTCTTCTGAGAAATGCAGCTGGTTTATCATCTGTTAACAGCCCATAATTCAGCATGTTCTCATTATTTTTTTAAATGCCTCATGTCCTGAAGTAATGATTTATGTTGGAAATTTTCTGTAGTTCTTCAGTCAAAAGGAGACTCTTCCTATCATATTGTAGTAATATTTCCATGTGTTCTCTCTGGGTCAAATGTAAAAAAAAAAAAAAAAAAAAAGTCTGTTAATGTGGCATATAATAATGCATTTCGTATGCTCTTTGGTGTTAGTGCTGCTTTTGTCTCTAATTATGTTATAATTATAGAAACCCTGTAAATGTATTGATATGCAAATAACTCAATGAAATAACAAAGCACAGGCAACTACAGCATGTTTAGTATTGATAGTTACCAGTTAATACTTTATTTTATTACAGTTTTCTCTTACTTTCTTGCGGTTACCCATGCTGACTTCTGAAATAGAACACACTGGAGCTCAGATACCCCACATTAAAATGACTGTTTCTTTAGAGTTGCCCACAGCAGAAGAACTAATGAGACCCATCCGACCAGAGGACGACCACGTCAGAGGCTTCACCCTCCAGCCCGTCAGGTCAGAGCTTCATGATTATCAAGGAGGTCTGGGGGAAAACAATCAATATACCTGTCACATTAATAAAACATTACTAGACACAATGTTTTTGCATTTTATTGATTACTGAGCTTCTTAGCCATGTGAGGTACTTGGCTGAGCACTGAGAATGTTAAAATGATTATCAAACAAGAATACAAATTGTCTGTTAGTGCACTCATCAGTTGATGCTCAGCCCATGCTCATTTCCAAAGTCATATTTATCCAAATAAATATATGTATCCAAAGTCATATTAAAGTCTTAAGTATTACTACTGTCATCTCAAAACCTAAATAGAAATATATATATATATATATATATATATATATATATATATTATTATTATCACTGTAAACATCCAATCCACATAGCATGGATTTAACCTCAAACATCCAGTTGTAGATCGACAATAGGAATAAACTGATGACATTTGGAGAAGTGTTACAACATTCACAACCATCTCGACTAGATTAATTTTGTAAGCTTGACTTTAATCATGAAAGGATTTTTTCTCCTGCAAATTTTTTATTTCTTAATTGAATGTTCGTAGAAATTATTAGACCATCAAACGTAGTCAAAAATGATGGTTATGTAATAAATTACTAACTCCTGTGTGTTATGAGACTAAAACAGACAGAAAAGAAAACATGTAATGAATAAAAGCACTGTTTTTGTCAGTACAATGACAAAGCACTGAAATTATTTTTGTTATTATCAAGAAAACCATGGACAATGGATAGATATCGGCTCTGAAATACAGATACAGACAACTTTATTTGTCTCCAAGAGGAGACATTCAGTTAATGTAGTTTCTGTACACATATGAACATGCCACAAACAAGGACACCACATCAGTACATAACCAAAGGACTAGGAAAGGAAAAGTCATTGGGACTTTAAACCACTCTCCACATTGGTAGAATGGTTGCACAATGAAGTGACAGAGAAGAAGAGAAGTCATGGTAGTAATGATACTAAAATAAATAAAACTCAGAGTGCAGATCAACACCCCCCCCCCCCCCCCCCCCAAAAGACACGTATGTCTTCAAATGCATAAATGCTGGCAAAAACATCACTCTTCCAATTCCTTGATGGACTAATAAGTGGGCATAAAGAGATGCATTCAGCATTAAGTTGCCATGATACAAGTGACATTTTAAGAGTATGATGGCAAATGGAATGAAAGATTTCAGAAAGCTATTTGTCCTCTTGATGGGAGCGATGAAACAGTGGCCTGAAGGCATCACCAAATTTCAAGGACACTGTTATAAACTTTTATGAGCTATGTTTGTTACTATCATAATATTTGTCCAAACAAATGCACCTTTAGTTATACCAGGTTTTAAAATGAACAAGAAATTGAAGGACAAAAAGGGTGGCCTAATAATTCTCAGTCAAGCTGCACAGAGCATCAGTTTTCACCTATACTGTCACTAGAGCTGGTTTGGAGGAAATACCTTGCCTTGCCTCGAATACTGCTGCAAGAAAAACTGCACTGTACAGAATACACTCACATTTATTTGTTTACATGCTGTGCCTTACATTATCTAACCTTATCATTTCAGTGCTCTAGAATACAGTCAAGACAAACCAGCTGAATCCTTGCAAAGGACTTTCCTGCAGGAGTCTTTTCCAGAGCAGCCACAGAAGGTTAACTCCTGTGTAGGAATTAAGGGATCAACAGGACAGAGTAGCCGTCCCTTCAGTTCCCAGGATCATCCCAACTATGACCTGACTTGGAGTATCAGAGAGGAAGTGGAGAAACTGATGCAGGATCATAAATCTTCTTCCAAATCCCCTCCAATCGTCAAAGCTAAGAAACCACAAGTAAAGCAAACCTCAGACTCCTCTTTCATTGCCTTGTCATGTAATTTAATGTATTTTAACTCTAACCCCATTATATTTTAAATTACAAAACTACTGAAATAGACCAGCAGCTTGGACCACTACTTTGCACAGCTTGCGCCTTCTGGTCTATAACTGTCACATTCTGGCCAGATAAATTTGTAAGAAATAAACAGCATTCTACCATTTATAATAATACAGTTTTACTAAGTTCTTACTGATAGAACATGCTGGTGACATTTTTAAAGGCTACATGAAGAAGACAGTATTTGAACGCATGATTTGGATTTCTTTTCTGACATTTCCTCCCTTTAATGATAATATGATGGTCTGTGAATTCATGAAATTGCAAATAATGGGTTTTTTTAAGGATCTGCCTTCACAATTATGGCTACAAGAGGCACAATTTTACCAAAATTAGAAAGCAAAAGTGATGGTTTGTCGTCTGTTTGTGCAGATTATACCAAATGGGAAATGTAATTTGAATTTAATTGACTTTTTTTGTGTAATTTTGTTGCTAGATAATTACATTTCAGTGTATGGATTTTTCTTCTGGCACTTACTTGCTACTTTGTTTCTTAATGACTGTCGCCCAGAATAGGATGAGAACAGCAAGAATTTGTTTCTACATTCAGCCTCTAAAATTAGGGGTTCCCACACTGCTCAAATGTAATCTCATGTAGTATCATGAACCCTTAAAGCGCAATAGAATTCAATTCTTTTGTGATCAGTATCTTACTTTGATTTTACTCCCCTTTCTATTTCTCAGTTCAGTTTTTGAATGGAAGTCAGTGTCGTAGTTTTTATGAACAGTCCCAAAGTGCCTCTCCATATTGCCCTTTATTGGAATGACAGATCAAACAAACGTACTTCAAATGACAGTGGAAAGGGAAGTCCTTCACCTATTCCACAAGCAAGTAATTGGTTTGAAGTTTTTGGTTTCTTACTTGGTCCAGCTCTCCCATTGATTGTATAGCTCTCCTTTAGTAGATATATTGTACGTTTGAAGTCTAACTATTTCACTTAGGCTCACTGGAGTTGAGCACTATAGCTCAGATGGTTGATCACATGCTGTGTTCGAAGAGAAAGGATCTCAGACTGGATTCCCTTTGTGTCAGTCAAGTAGCAAATGTAATAGGATTTAAAACTTTTTTTTGTACTTTTACAGTCTGTCATTCGATTGTAATCACCATATTGGCTATGCCTGATGTAAATGACGACCTCTTGGTGGATGTGCAATAATAATACGTACATATAGAAATCACCACTGAGTCCCTGTATCTGCAGAAAACTCTTACGACTCTTAACAGGATCATGGTCTGATTAGTGGTGTTATGCTCATTTGTAAGACAAACTAGTCAGTAGTTTCTTGTCAGTTTTTATAGTCCTCGTCCTCCTCATAGGCACAAGGACTGAATCAGCAGTGGTGGGAATACAAATGAGACCTTCACAGTATTGCATGGTTGTGGTTAAGAGATAGAAAAGGAGCAGTGGGAGCAGCATAGTTAAAGATACACTTCAAGTGTTAGGAGTTTTAGTTTCAAATTTGTTTATTGATTTGCATTTTTCACATACATAGGCTTTTTACTCATTACACACAATATGATTGCATCTGTTATTGCATATATCTCTCTGTACGCATGTACACATACACACCCACCCTTGCCTATACATATACCTGTGCACATATATATACCCATATACATATATCCATACAGATAGAGATTCATGCAGTATACTTTTTTTTTTCACTTTTCCAAATACTTGATGATACTTGGTGGGAGTCTGTGGCCTCTCATACCCACATCCTCAAGCCACCCACCTGCACCTCCACCATTCCCTTATCCTATCCATTCATTTATATTACTGATCTCTAGTAATTAGTAGTTTTAGTAGTTAGTTGGACGGCCATGGCTCAGTTGGTAGAGTGGGTTGTCCAGTAACTGAAGTGTTGGTAGTTCGAATCCCACTGTTGTATGAATGTTTAGTGGTGGTTAGGTGCAAAATGGCTGCCACACAAGCTGTGGCTATGTATGTAGTTTACCACCACCAGAGTGTGAATGTGAGTGTGAATGAGTAATGGTCCACTAATGTGAAGCGCTTTCAGTGGCCAAAAAAGTGCTATATCAATCCAATCTTTTAATCTAGTTTCTGTTTGTTTGTTTTTTTCCCACTCTGCATGCCTTCATCTTCTTTCTCATTTTCATAACAAAAATAGTTGACATTGAATTGGATAACAAGAATTCTCTGCAACAGCACATTGATGCTTGACAATGAAAACAAATGAGAATAATGGGGGGGGGGGGACTTGTAATAGAATTCTAAATCAGTCAAACTGAAGGTCACACATTTGTCCTTTTGTGCAAAGTAATATTGAAATCTTACAAGACTATAGATGTGTGACAATAAAAGCTTCACTTACTTATAAATAAGTAAATATTATGATGCTTGCATTTTGTAGTATTAATATTATCACTGAACAAATACACTCTGAGATGACATGTGTTCTGATCTAATTTCTGTTTACAGACAGACCTGTAACTGGAACCTTTGCCCTGATTACCCCTTATCAGAAAGGTTATTTAAAACAAACAAAAAAAATAATTCCTCACAGGTTGATGAAGCATCACTGTGATATTATATTCACACAGCTCTAAACAGAATGTTGGTTCAAAAGACTATAAATAGAAAAATGAGGGCTTTGATTAATAATTACTTAATATGCATTTCTTTAACAGTTCCTATACCTGTAACTGTAGAATCCACCCAGAGTTAATGTTTTCCATTATTGGACTAAAAATAAGCAGGATGTAAAGTGTTCTTAACGTTTTTTTCCAGACCTCCCGTACCTCCATTTCCCAGCTACCGTCTACATCCTCTGAAAGGAAGCAGACTGTACCTGCTGCAAGAGGCAGGACTGTGGAAACCAAGACGTCCTTGTCCTCCAGGTCATCAGGCTTCGGTAGAACTGCTTCTCCTGCCAAATCCATGAAGCCTGCTGTTGCGCCGCAACGTGGTCCCCGATCCTTGAAGAGCCAAGGAAAAGACAGCTACCCACGTAAGAAGTGGCGGGCATGTGTGCTGAAAATACCCTTCATACAGAGGCACTAAAAAAAACTTTCCCTTTTTTTTTATTTTTAGCACATTTTACTTCATTACAAACACTCCTTAAATATGTAGCACTGGAAAAAAAAGTTCATGAACAACCATTAAACTTGACACAATCTCAAATCTAATAGTTAAATATTTGCAGAAAATATTTCACTTTGTTTTGAAAGTTGTGGCTGCATCAGACAGACAAACAAATGCATTTTTTTTCTTTATTAGCAAGACAAAATAAACCAGATTTCTTACCAATGTCATGCTCTGGGTGTGTTTCAGAATAGAATAGAATAAAATAGACTATTTGTCATTGCATAGGTGCAACGAAATTTAATTTTTGCCAAACAAGTACAAACAAAGCAATTATACACACACACCAGACAGCATTCTTCTTTGATTAAAAAGATATAAAAACATAGAGCATTGACAGCACAACAATAAATAATGAAAGACTATTGCACATGACTCAGAAAAGTATGTCCTTAACTAGAATAAATATTAATAATATTGCACGTTGTTCAGTATTGCACCAGTAGATAAAAAAGAGAGAGAGGGAGACAGAGAGACAGACATATGGTTCCCAGTTGTCATTATTCTGCCAAAATCATCCAGTTTTGAACTCGACAATAGTGCATGTCCAGAAATGTTCCAGTATTTGTGGGTTTGGAACAGTGCTTGGCAGAGTTCAATGACTTTTGAATGCCTCTTAATCTAATATATCCCAAAAGTATTTTCAATTGCCTTCATATTCATTGAATCTTCTGTCTGGATTTAGTGTTTTTGCATGTTTTCAGTTGTGGTTCAGTAATGCAAAGCATATTTTTTTGTGTTTTATTAACTAGGTAAAAAAAAAAAAATCCCAAACTTGTACTTTTGATTTCAAGGTGATTGCCAAATGTATGTTTATGCCAAAATAGCTGTTCTTTTACAGTTTTAATAGTGTAACACAAATTTTTAGGCTGAATGTGAAATGTTTGAACTGGATGTGTGTAATGAACTTCTATATTTCTTTCTTTGTTAATACTTGTTTAGCAGATTCAGGTCTGAAGGTCAGCAATGAGCTAGTGGCATCTGTTCAGTCCTTAGTGTCTGTCCTCCAACAACAGTTCGACAGCAGTGGCCACCAGGAGACCCCAGACTCCCATGAAATCAGATGTCCTCAAGTAACCTCTCCGACACGGCACTCTCCAAATAAAAATGTACGCAGATACTCAATCGAGTCCAACCTCTAGCACCCAAAAACCTTGCTCTCATGTGTTACTTTACATGGTTTTTCCAACTCTTATGTGCAATTACACTGAATTAGGTCGTCCAGTATCTGAAAGGTTGGTTTGTAGTTGTAGTCCTTGTTGTAGTTGTGTCCTTGGGCAAGACACTTCCCCCTCCTTACGTAGGTGCAAATTGGCTGCCATGCTTCTGTCAGTCTGCCCCAGGGCACCTGTGGCTACATATGTAGTTTACCACCACCAGAAAGAGCATGTGAGAGCGAATGAATAATGGGTCACTAATGTAAAATGCTTTGAGTGGCCAAAAAAGAGTTGTATAAATCCTATCCATTATTATTATTGAATTCTTGAGATTGTAACTCATGTCAAATTATTAATGTTTTTTATGATAACATTTAGATAAGTTATCCCTCTACCGTCAGTCACACACACATCAGCTCCATCACTTTTGACATTATTCCATGGTAGAGATGCCTGTAGATGTTAGATTTTGTGTTACATTGTTTTCAATCATGTTATGTTTTTTTGCACTTTGAGGGGAGTGGGGGTTTTTTTTGGTGTAGAATCAGTTGTCAATATTTTTTATACGAGAAGTCAAATGATCCTTCCACTTTCATGTTGCTTCACAAATAAATTCTAATTCACTGTTACTCCAACTACACAGCTGCATATCAACAGATGGTTTACCACCAGGGGTAGTGTGGGCATCTGTGCAGCTTATAGGCAAAGCTTTTCTGTTCCAGGACCTGTTAGCAGTTCACAGTCTGCTTCATCTGCTGGTGTGTCTTTCAGGGAGAGGACAGCTCTGTGGTGGAGGAGCTGAGAGTCCAGCTGGCCCAGAAGGAGAGGCAGCTGCAGATGATGAAGGAGGGAGCAGAGGAGCTCAACTCACTCAGACAGCAGAACTATGTTTTGCAAAGCAAGGTGCACACACCTCCAATCAGAGCACAGTAGCTTTTAGAAACAAAACTATTACATAATTATATCATAATATTGGAAGTTCTCACTGTGTGTGTGTATAGATGTGTATAGATGTATATGTATATCTGCACACAGTTCTCATCTCCACAAGTTGATTGGACATGTATTTTTGGAGCTATTGGTCATTTTTGAAGACAGTTAACCATACAATCATGTTGCTATGCCTATAGCGGTTGATAGGAAGTGTAGTACCACACTGCGTGATGCAAAATGAAGTACTTCCCAGCATAAAAACTACATCTACAACCTGTACAGTAGTTCTCCACAGGTCAACACACTAGTCACTCTGTAACAGTCAGACTGAAATCTCCTAGTTCATATCAGTGGGTTGAAATAGTCACCTTTGCGAAATCAGGAAACTACAGGTATGAATTTATAGGTTTGAATTTTGAAAACTGTTTTTTTTTTGTGTGTAAAATGTCATTACATGGATTCTTGGCCTCAATTGCTTATTTTTCAGTTGAATGCTAAAATAATGTGCCATCTTTACAGGTTTTTTGGTTTAAAAAATTTAAAAATGTATGTGATGCATGTCTACTGCCACTCAGAATCAAAATCCATTTGCCAGTAAGAAAAACATGGTGAAGATTTTTACATATGGACAGTGAACGCCTCTTCAACTTAACATATCTTATTCTTAATCTTAGAATAGACAAAACAGAAGTCTAAAGATTATGCATCTACTTCAAACGCATACAAAAGTAAATATAAAATCATCTCATTATATGATTAGCAACATTAGTAACATCCATTTACACGAATACTATAATAATATTGTGACAATTCATGCTTGATAGAAACCTTTAACCCAATCCAGTAAAAAAAACAAAAAACAAAGTTGCATAAAAAATTGAAATTAAGGTTTACTGATGACATTTTGATAGAATATTCAATACTGAAGAAAATACTTGGAGCAGACCTTTCAGATAATCTTTTTTTAAAGAAAATACACAATATGAACCAGCAGGGTCATTAGGTCGGTATGAAAGTCTCTTCCTGGCATATAACGCATAATTCTGGGAAACTCCAGTTAAGTCCTTAACTGGAGTAAAGCAATAATTCAAATTTCTAAGTGCATGCAAATGTGCTTGAAATGGTGCCCTAAAGGCAGCATTCAGAACACTGAACACTGTTGTATATAATACTGTATATACATCGAAAACGCAGGTAGGAAACTACAATGTCTGAAAGGATATTAAATGGAAGCTTTGTTATTTCTAAACGAGGTTCTATTGTAGCTCAGGTAAAATGACACCCATTTCCTACCATGTTCATGTACATTCAGTACAATTCAGCATGTTCATAAATATTCAAACACCTGACAGTCACAGACATCTCCACCTACGTACATATACATTGGTTATATCAGGTGCGTTGCATAATGAGCAGCTGTTTTAATTATTGATATGACTGTGTGAATCAGTTATAGATGGAACCAGAACGTCACTGGGTTTCACTGGTGCTTTTGGCTAAAAAGGTTATATCATGAGTAAAATATGGAAATGGAGGGCTATGTTTCTCTTGCTGGCTTTTTATTTATATTTATTGGCATACTACTTAATAGTACTTATATTTTTACATTGCTTTACTTTGCCTTTATCTATTTTTATTTATTCATGTTAGGTTTAATATTTTTTGTAAACAATATTTTACAGTTTATATATTCTGTTTTCTTCTTGATCTTTGTCTTGATTCTTATTTCATTAATTAAGCATTATCCTTGATTCCCTTTAAAGTCAGTTACTGGCTTTGTATTTCACACTCATTGTCCTTCCATCTGGAATGAAAAGCGATATATTTATATGAATGTAAAATTTTGCCTGTTTTGATATACCGACAATAGCTGAGTAACAAATGTCACACTTCATTTATCTCCATTGTGGAACGTTGTATTTATAAAGGTTGTAGAAAGGTCTTCTGGAACATCTGGAAACCTGCAGGAAGTGTGTATCCTTAGTAACAGTGATGCATTATGTTGCCAACACATTATTTCCCCCACTCTTCAGTTACGAAGTGCAGAGGAGGCCACTCAGAAGAATAAATGGGTAGATGCCACCAATGCTGCAAAAGAGGAGAATTTCCAGAAGATGGATAAAGAAATAAAAGAGCAGGAGACACTCCTAAAGGGATACCAGCAGGTTTGTGTGTCAGTGTGATTTGTGCTGTTCTTCACCCGTGATCTGACCGCTATAACTCCATATCAGCAGCTTGAATATTTAATATTCATCACATTCAGCTCTTGCCTACAGCCAACCTTTAAGAGTCGGGTAGTTCATCTGACAGTCAAATATCACTAAGGTTTTAGAAGTCATCCACAGTAAAGCAAATCAGCAAAACTTGCTCTCTGTTGAAAACACTGATCCATTTGATACCTGTATGTTCCTAGAGTTTCCTATTTCCAGCAGATTTAATGTGAGCAGCGACTGCTTGCATCATTTGTAAAGTGACCTCTTGATTCGTCACCCATTACATGTGATGATACTGAGGGCATTGCTTGAGTGAGACCACCTACAGATGTGGCTGATGTGATGAGATTCGGGTCATGATGTGGTCTCTGTGGGCTTCAGCCTTCCATTGATGTCCTGTCAGGAAAGACCCAGCCGCCCACAGCCTGTCCTAATGATCACATGATAGTCGCATAATTACTGTTACTTGATCTCACTGCAATCTTCTGAGGAGTTAATTTCCAATAGTCTCATTAACTAGTAAATCTAACTTCTTAATGTGCATATGTGTTATTAATCTGTTAACAGGCACATGATGTAATTGTGATATAAAATAAACCTATGGCAATTAACTAAAATGTCATAACTGACAGCTGTAATTCACAGGCAGTTCATACATATACAGGGAATAAATAGGATAGTTCTGCAGTTATGTCATGCACGTAGTGTTAGGTTTTAAGGATTCATGACCTTCCCACTGTTTTATGATTATTTCAAAGGCATCGATTGAAAATCCCAACACCTGCTGCTTTGCTGCCGACCAGTTTTGTTTTGTTTGTTTTTTAAATGAGCCTTTTGACGATCTTCCAGTTTTCAGAAATACACTACATTTATTAATAAGGTCTATTATATGTGCCATTATGTTTTATTTTATTAAAGGAGAATGAGAAGCTGTACTTGCAGATGAAGACTCAGCAGGCGAGCAGTAAGGCCAATGAAGAGGCCATGTTCAATGAAAACCAGAGGCTGCTGAGTGAGCTAGTCTTCACAAGGTGATGTTCATGTTCATTTAATACAAGTGTCAGTGATTTGTCCAAGTGTGAACTGCACTATTATACATGCATGACTGCCAAACGTGGACAGCCATTGAGGGGAAAAAAACAACACTTGGTAGCTCTTTCATAAATCACAAGTTTATGTATACAGAGAAAGAACATATAATGATTTTTTTTTTTTTTTTTGAGAAATGGGGTTTTCTATGTTCTAAACTGTCCACATTTTCTACAGGGAACAGCTGAATAAAACCACAAGGCCTGTGGGAAATGTCTGCTTAATGGATCATACTCGGCGAATCACAGATCTGCTGGCTCAAATAACAGCATTTCAGGTAAGTGCTGCTCTGATGGAAGCACTGTAAACAATTCTGTACTACTCGCCTAACTTATTATACTGTATGTTCCTGAATGTAGACAAACGAGGCCAAGCTATTAGAAGACATCCGCCAGCTGCAGCAACAAAAGCAAGCTCTCAACGTCGACCTTCAGCTAATGAAGAAGGAGAGAGACCTAGCTAAAACCCAGGCCATCTCTGCCTCAGGTAACACTGGTAACACAGCTGGCTGCAGCAGCTGCAGGTTAAAACAAAGAAAGATGGATTTGGAAACCACTTTGGTTATTAATTATGAACTGTTCAAAATTAAAGCCCACAAATATTTAATAAACATACTGTACTTTACTTGTCCACATGGGGCTGATTTAAAGGTCACCATTCATGAATAAATATAGTATCACCCAAATAGGCAGCAAAAGTAAATAATATTAAAATAGGAAAAAATTAAGGTACTGGTTAGATTTTTTTAAAATGTTGATACAACACTGTTTTCTTGACCATAAAAATAAATTTTTGTGTTTAAAGAAATATGCATTAAAATAAAGACACAAGTGCTTCACTGAGTCAGGGTTCCTGCAGTATCCTAAAAAGTCTGACAAGTCTTCAAATTACAAATCTATAATTAATACCTTTAAAATAGATTACATTTGATATCGTAGGTCTTAAATGATGTTGCCCTGTGTTGTTTAAAAGTTAAACTAACATTAGTCGACTTAGTTCTACCTGATCCATCCAACATTTTGTATTGAAATTTGGAACCAGTTATTGCTAACTTTGCAGCTCCCAGTGACAAATAAAAAAAGATGGTGGGAATCAAGGCATTGGAGTAACAAATTTTTTTTTCCTAAATTCCAGGACTCACACATTTTTGCCAGTATGCAATGAAATAGACATTTAATTCTGTTCTAAGTACCGTAATTTCCGGACTATAGAGCGCACCTGATTATTAGCCGCACCCACCTCATTCTAAGAGGAAAACCGATTTTGTAC
Organism: Siphamia tubifer; assembly: GCA_020466265.1. Lineage (NCBI taxonomy): Eukaryota > Metazoa > Chordata > Actinopteri > Kurtiformes > Apogonidae > Siphamia > Siphamia tubifer. The sequence goes on along the minus strand of CM035798.1, from coordinate 44,808,244 downwards.
ATACACAAGCCGCACATGTATATAAGCCGCATGTGCCCACATTAAAACATGTAACACAAACACAAAATTAACCCAAACCCGACTTCAAGTCCCGCGAATGAAACTAAATGTCCTTCATTAACCCTTGTGTGGTCCTTCGTAAAAGGCACACTGGCTGTGTCCTACAATCGGGTCTTAAAAACCCAGATTCCAAAGTTCAGTTCCATAGACTCATCACCTCACCCCCCAAGGATATATTACTGTTTTCAGTAGTAAGCAATGGCATCCTACAGTACGTATAAAAAGGTACATTTGTGAACCACCGGCTCTCTTTGACCCGAAGGACCGCACAAGGGTTAAAGTCCACAGTCCAAAAATCACAGCCGGCAAAATGAAGGGAAAATGATACTTAAGGTTTGATGCAGACCTGCAGAGTCCGGGTCCCGTTGAAAGTAATCCAAGGAAAAAAAAGTGTATATTTCCAAAGGTAAGGGAGGGAAAAATGTCCGCCGCATCCACAAACAGGTGGCTGGTCGCCGCCTCGCCTCATCTATCGCAGAGTCAGTGATAACTTTCTCTTTCGCAGAGAGTTCAGGTCAAACTCCTCCGTGCCAACGTGCAAAAATAATCCACAGGGTCTGGTCGAGCCTCTGTCTTCTCTCACACACCGCCGCGGGTTTTTCTTTAAGCAACTTTTTACCCCCTGTACACCTGTCCGTCACCTTTTACCGGTCCCACTGAAACCCGTCACCCCGCGTTTGTTCCGCCCCTCCTTTTTCATTCAGTCTTCCTCGACGCATATATTCCACCGGTCTAAATCTTACCTTTTCTACTCGAGCGCCTCTGGCGGCCGTTAGGAAAATTACATAAATTGGCCGCATCACTGAAAAAGCCGCAAGGTTGAAAGTTTGGGAAAAAAGTAGTGGCTTATAGTCCGGAATTTACGGTACTTTTAAAAAGGTTTTAAATGTAAATTGTAGGAACCCTGGTGACAAAAAAATTAAGTCAACGCATGACTTTTTGGGGAACTTCCTAAATGACCAAGTCCAAAAATATTGTGTGGTTTAACTATTTCTTTTTCCAGTTTATTTGAGACTCTTCCACAGTACAGCAGGTGTTTATTGTATATTACACACAACCTGACCCTCCAGTACCCTGACGTTACTGTGTGTGCTCACCGTGAACATGTCAGGTGATAAAGCGTTTGAAGTGCGTGTGCTGGAGGACAGACACAAAGAGGAGGTGACTTCCCTGAAGAAGAAGCTCCAATGGTTTGCAGAGAACCAGGAGCTGCTGGACAGAGACGCTGGTCGACTGAAGGCAGCTACAGCTGAGATACACCAGCTCAAAGAACAGGTGAGACTTGCACCGAAGCAAACATGCCTACGAAATGAGGATACGTTGCTACATCGATGTTGGGTGTTGTCATTCAGTTTTCTGTGGCTCATTAAAAAGCAATGAAAATCATCGGATAGATTTTGTGAAAATGATCTAGGGCAGGGGTGTCAAACTCAGTTTAGTTCAGGGGCTACATTTAGCTAAATTTTATCAGAAGTGGGCCGAACCAGTGAAATAATAATATAATAATACATAAATAATGTCAATTCTGAAAATATTTCTCTATATTTTACAGTGAAAAAAGCTAAATTAAATAATGAAAATGTTTACATTAACAAACTATTCTTTCAAACAATGTGAATAACACAAAACAAATGAAAGAATAAGCCTAATTTTAATAACTATGCTTTTGTTTATCATTTCCACATGTTCATTATAACTTACAGATCATTGTGGATCTATAATCAGGCAGATGATTCTGACTTCTCTTGAAAACACACTTCTTCATATATTTGTTCAAGATTATTCAAAGATTTTTGTGAAATTCTACTTTGTTTTAGTGTAAATATGTGAAAATATTTGCATTTACAAAGAGAAAAATTCGGAGTTGTGATTATTTATAGATTATTATGATAGTATTTTACTGGTTCTGACCCACTTCAGATTGAATTGATTTAATATCTTAATGTCTATTTTTGCATTTCACAATGAACCCTTTGGCAGGTCAGATTTGGCCCCCGGGCCTCATGTCTGACACCTCTGATCTAAGGCTTTCAATGGCATTAATTAAGCATTAAATTCAATTTCCTGGGGGCATTAAAAATTAAATATAAATGATTGAAGAAAAAAAAACCCATTGTTATTCATGATTTATTTTACTGATATAATCATTTAATAACTTCAATTGGAAGTGTAGTGTAATGATTCACAGGCAGAAACTTTTAATTAACTTTTGTTTGTGGCCGATACAATGTCTCACAACACCAGATGCTTGGAATGCAATGTAATGTACTGTGAGCGTGTTCATGCTGTGGTGAAAGGGCAGAGAGAATACTGGCAAATGTTTAAGAAAAAAAAAAAGGGGGGGGGGCATGGGGGCAATGCAAGTTTTAGTTGAAGGGATTGGAGGCGAAACTATTCAGAACCTGTCGAAGGTAAACTGACATAAAACTGTATGTGTCGTTAGACATGGACATTAGATGTGTTTAAAAGGGCATTAAAAAGCATTGAATTACATTTGCTGTTACCTGCAGAAACTCTGTCATTCATTTTCTCTGACTCTTTCATCCATATGCGTAATTTCACTCAATTTAATAGTTCTTATTTACCCAAATAGTGCCAGTGGGTGTCATAAAGGCTCAGTCAATACCCAAAGGAAGATTCAGAGAAATGCCAAAAACACCTAATCATTATTATTACTTTTCAAACTGAGCTATTGAAAACAGCTGCTTTGAAAAGTCATCTATTTTTGCATAACATATAAAGAATTTATCATTGTTTTACAAATCATGCAACCCTAAAGGAAAAGTATGGAATTTAACTGTGGAAAATTCCAGGTTTAGGTAGTTATGCAAGAAGAGCATGGAACATTATTCCACATTATCATTAAATCCAGTAGTCTATAAAATGTAAATATATAGCATAATGAACGTATTGGAGTTTTCTAATTACCAACAACTTCAGATATTATACACACTTTTAACATAAATCAAATCAACAGATTTTTATAGTATCTGAACTAGATGTGATTTGTCTGATTTTCCAGTAAACTTCAATTACCAAGTGCAATTGAGCGACATAATGATGTACTAATTACAGTCATTAAACCCTTAGTCAATGAACAACTCAAGAACTGTTATTCAGAGCCTCTTCATTATTAACACAATGTTGAACGTCTCATATTTTATACATGAGTTTTGAATCCCTCTACATCAGGGGTGTCCAAATCCAGTCCTCAAGGGCCAGTGTCCTACATGTTTTAAATATTTCCCTCTTCCATATGATTCAGTTTAACCTTTTAACTCCTGAAACCTTAGCAGTTCCACAGTAAAAAATAATTAAAATAAGCAACAAAATGGACAAAAATGGCTAAAGTCATCAATAAAATGAACAAAAATGAATAATACGCTGACAAAATAATTAGTAATGTGAACAAATTAAGACAGTTTTTGTTCATTTTGTTGCTCATCGTTTGTTTTTCTACATTTTACTTATTATTTTATTCTTTTTTTTCTGTAATTTTGCTCCATTTGTGTCTTACTTTCTTCATGTTGGTAATTATTTTGTCAATTTATTATAAATTTTTGTTCATGTGGAAGAGGGAAATATCTAAAACATGTAGGACGACTGGATTTGGACACTCCTGCTCTACATGATCAATGTGGTATTTTTTTGTCTTGAGAAACCTGATGTATATGCTCGGATAGGTCCAATATACTGGTACTCCACCAAGAGGAGGAAATCTACAAGACTGTCCTTAATGAAGAAGGAAGAATTTTGGCAATTTTGAAAAGGAATTACCCATTTGTTAGACATATGTGTGTTGTATTACGTTTTTGTTTGTTCAAAAATAATATTTGAGCACTGAGACCCAATGTATCAAATGCGATACATAATTGAAAAACATACATGGAAATTGATTTTTTGTTGTTGTTATTGTTCAGATGGACCAATAAAGGCTCCAGCTTCAAAGAATTGGAATTTTCTGTCAAGGAAAATAATGGTTCAGCTTTGGTTAAATGTTCAATAAGTTTTTTCTCCAAAACTATCTTGGTCACCTGTCAACGTCTGGCAGCGTGAATTGTTGGTAGTTGCCTTCTTTTTTGACACTGACCTTGACCCATTTTCTGAAGTCCGAGGCAGCTTTACTTTTCTATTTTTCCACACCAGTTCACAGTACTGTGTAATTTCCTCTGGCAAAGAACTGCTCTTACAGTGTGGGAGTGAGTACAGCGATGTTAGGAGGAATGATTGCTTCGTCTGAAATAACCCCGTCTCATGTTTTGGTCGAGAAGCTGAAAACGGACGTGAGTAAAAGAAGCAGTGAGCAACAGAAAAAGTCCAAAGAGAAATCAGCTGACATTAAGAAAATGCAGGATCTGGAGCGGCAGGTTAGTAACCAAGTTAAATATCTAATGTCCTTCTATTTATTTTGTCTGCATTGTTAGCACTGTAGTTTTTTTTTTGTTTGTTTTTTTTACTTTAATTATGCATTCTTAAACATTTTCCTCCGCTATCCTCTATGTTTTAGATGTTACTCTCTTCCAGCACGCCTTATGGTTGTTATCAGGCTTCTGCAGAGTTTCATTATAAGCTTATGAAGTGTGTTGGAAGACAGACACATGTAAAACATGCAGGGTACAAGCCCTCAAGGATCAGAATTCGGGACCCCTGTTTTAAATGCTGTGCTTGGGTCTGAATTCTTGATTTATTCAATTATTTATTTTTTGTGTCTTGCATTTTCATTTTCAACTTTTTCCAAACATAACAGATCATCACATATGAAATACCAGAAAAGTACTCTGAGAATGCAGACCCTCCCAAGGCAGATCACACCCCCCTCCCCCAACTGATCACCACCAAACGTTTATCACTTGTTCCTTGTGTCACTATCAATATTTCCTGAAAATTTCAGCCAAATGCATCTGTAACTTTTTGAGTTACCAAGTCAAAACACAGTATTCGGTAACACTTTATAATACCTACACACATGTATTAACCATTTATTACTCATTTATAAATGGGTTGTTCATTAAGTATTAACCATTTGTTACCTATTTGTTAATGTCTTGTAAAGGTTCATACTAGTGTAAATGTAAAATTTTATTATTTTTAACCAACGGGTGCAGTGTTTACAACTGTTTCTTTGTTTACCTGTAAAGCAGATATACAAACACTGCACCTGTTGGTTAAAAATCATCTAATTTTACATTTATCTTTGGAAGACACTAGTATGAACCTTTACAAGACATTAACAAATAGGTAACAAATGGTTAATACATTATGAACAACCCATTTATAAATGGGTAATAAATGGCTCATGCATACTCAATTGTGTGTATGTATTATAAAGCGTTACCCAGTTTTCTTTTGGTTAATTTACTGCCTTTCAGTACAATGATCATGAAGACAGAAGTTGTTTGAAACCCCCCCCCACACACACACACACACACATACACACATACATACCTCCACCGATCACCACCACAATGTAATCACTTGTTCCTAGTTATGATATCAGCATTTCCTGAAAATTTCACCCAAATGACTCTATAACTTTTTGAGTTATGTTGCTAACAATCAGACTAGCCTCGATGATTACGTAACATCCACCATTCATTGGCAGAGTAATTAATACTAGAGAACTAGTAAATTGCCCATCCACCTATAACCAGAAGGGATCTTTGCATCAACACCATGTCTTATATCTTAGACACATCAACTTTGAGTATCCATGTATACAGTATATACATACACCACAAACATCCATACAAATGTGTCTAATCATAATACACACAAATGCAAACATAGGTTATGTGATCCTTGTCCTTTCAGTCTGACTCCTTTTAGTCTCTTCTGAATAATGACATGACAGAGAGGTAATTTTGAGCAATTTTGAGCCACTTCACACAACCACCCCCTCCAGGTTGTTGGCTCTGCTGCTCTGACCTATTCAGCCACTTGTATTCATTAATACAACCCCCAATGTTCTAGGTAATCTGCTCACAGTTTAAACACATTTAAAATTTTTACTACAGCTGCTACTGTGAACAATTTTGTCACACTCAGAGAAATGTTCATCAAAAGTGTTGACCTTATATGTTGTGACATTAAATTGAGAAGGAATTGAAATGAATTATACTAGAAAAAATCCACTTAATTTTGGACAGAATGAATATAAGGATCATTTTACAGCAGATGGAGAGTTCAAAGTCAAACTTTATGGACTATTATGGTCCTCAAATGTAAAAAATAAATTAACCAACAACTAATAAAAGTGGGTTTAGCTACATACAACCCTTTTAAGTGGATTCTTCTCTCTACCAGGTCAAGGAGCTGGAGCACATATTGAGGAACAGAAATCCAAACTCCCTACCCGCTCTCATCTTCGCTGCAGCCTCTGTGAGCAGCCAGGAGGGGACAGATGCTGCGAACGTGCCTCCTCCCAGCCAGGTCACCGTCTTATTGGAGCGCAGGATTCAGAGGCTCGAGGCAGAGCTGGAGAGTCACGATGAAGAAGCCAAACGTAGTCTACGGGCAATGGAGCAGCAGTTTCAGAGGATCAAGGTAGATGTTCGAGAAAATTCAACTGCCAATTTTGTCAAACTGAGAAATATTTAACCCTTAAAGACCCGGAACTGCTTTTATGTCAACTTCCAAATCAATAATTTCTCCAAATCAGATCTTTCTTTTTCCACGGGGTCTTAAAAAGTCTTTAAAGTATGAATTTACACATTTCTTTAATTTAATACCTTTTAAAATACACTTTAAAAGGTATTACTTTTGATATAGTAGGGCTTAAGGGTGGGGTGGGACATCTTTTTTGGAACATTTTTTAACATATTGCTTGAAAACCTCTTCACAATCCCATAGCACGCAATGAAATAGAATGTTTGCAAAAAAAACCTGAAATGTTTTAGTCCAGTCTAGAGGGTGGAACCAGAGGAAAACTCCAGCCAATCATTGTACTGATCATTTTTACAATAATTGATTTGCTGATACGTCCATCAAATATCAGTATTTCAAGTATCAAGTATCGAATATATATATTTTTTAGATTCTGAGTTAAATATAGTCACCCGCAGTGTTGCACATCAGCACTAATTTTTTAAATTTTTTTCCCCACTGTGAGTCAACTTCAACTCTTTACTTACATCGATGAACAGTCATGTGTTCCTTCCACACCACCCACACTACACATACTATAACCCTGAGGAATTAGATGTGAGAAGGCACTTCAGCACTTTCTTATTCACAGTAGGAAATGTCTTCTGCTTATGGCTGAATACTTATACCATAATTAAGTCACGCAGCCAGCAGCTAAATGAATTAACATATTTACCAAACATAGACATCATGCAGTAAAACCTTATTTTTGTGGTTGTTCGTGTTGTCATATACTGCATATGCTGCATTTTGCCCTTGGTGTCTGAGGAGTTGGTGATACTAGGGTCAGCTTAAGAATTTTTTTAAGCAAAAGTTGCATAAATGTTCATGTAATTATAAAGTACTATGCTTTTTTTATTCTTGAAGATCAACACACGAGTATGATTTTTGTCACCCCACATAAAAACATATGTACAGTTTTTCACTAAGGAGTACATAATGTCTACTTATTTTAGGCTGTTACTATTATTTCCATATATGTGTAAAGAGAACTGAGTTTCCCACAACAGCTAAAAAAGCAGATTTTACCTGAAAACCAGGTAAGTTTGATATGCTCCACATTCATATTGACATATAATGGTGGGGAAGACCCTGTAACTAGGTCACATTTACTATGAAACATGTGTGAATGGTTTGTAAAGTTTCTTCAATATGAGCATGATTAAAAACATTACATTAAAATGAATATTCTTCATCAGCTGTTTTATAAGCTTCAATAATTTATGAAAACTGACCAGTATGAAACATAACAAAAAGTGTTAATGATTTTAAAATGTAGAGAGCATGTGTTTAGTTTTTGTATTATGACAAAATGCTGGTCAAAATTGCTTACATGAATGTACAATCAATTATGTAATACTTATTTAACCTCACCGATGGGGAATGTTTCTTAGAGCAGATGTATAGAGACACTGGAGACCAGGGAAGGGAATGTGTTTCCATGATCAGTCACATTATGTAAATCTGCTTTTTCATCTTAAACATTGTTGACATAATGTTGACATAACTCATAGATGTCCATCGATCAGTGACAGAAATGTGGATAATTGAGGCGTGATGTATCTGTAAGCCTTAGCGTTCTGTCTGTACATCCACATGCAGAGCAGAGCACAAGGCAGCATATGCAGATAGCAGCAGACCATGACCTGCAGCCTGACCTCAGAGCTAAGGCATGGTTAATAACTATAAGAGAAGACTTTTTTTATGCCTCAATTGGGAAATTTCACAGTTAATAGCAGTAGTGAGAGAAAAGACAGATGAGATGAGAAAAACACCCAAGTGAAAATGAAAAATAGACAAAAAATGTAAATGTGTTTTTTATAGGAATAAGGAATTTGAATTAAAAATGTTAAATTATTTGCTTATTTACATCATCAGGTATGATTTATGTCAGAATAATTATCATGTCTGCATTTCATCTTTTTTTTTTTTGCTTTTCAATGTAAATATCTGTAAATGATGGAGGAGCTCTATAATTTTTCCTTCAGATGTTGCACTGACAAAGCTGTGTGTAAATCTAAGTTGCCTGTATCGAAGAACTGCTCCTGTATTCATCAACTTATCTCCAGCTAGTTTGTGACCTTATCACCCAATACCAAATATCTCAATGTTGTCTTTATTCCCTCTAACAGGACTGTACAACATGCCGAGCCATTCTTCCCAAAATCCAGTATATGAATCTGAAAATGTGCAGGATTGTTTCTTTTTAGGATCTCACTGGGTTTTCAGTTACACTTGAGCTGAAGTTGTGAGATATTTTTGTGTTTGCGTGCACCCTGCAGCTTCGCTATGAGCAGCGGATCTCGGAGCTGGAGCAGCAGCTGGAACAGAAACAGCAGCTGGAAGCAGAAGCTTTAGTATCAGCGACAGAACCACAGACCATGTCGCAGGTTCAGACTCTAAAGGAGGAGCTGGAGCATGTGAAGGCAACCCACCAGCAGAAAGAAATGTCTTTACAGGACAAAATCGAGTGTCTGCAGCAGCAGCTACAACACAAGGTGGGCACAGGAGAGAATGAATTCTGCTCTGAGCTTCAGCATCACAAACACCAGTCAAAAGTGTATTAACACTTTAAATGCCAAAGTCACAATATTGCAACAAGCAGCAGAACTGTATCTCCAGATATAGTTGCCATATCTTGTTGCCTCCTCCCAGCAACAGATGGCTGACCATGTGCCCCTTAAGTATAAAAGGTGTGGTCCTGAGTTGGTTTAGTACATAAGTAAAGTTCATTTAGTTTTATTCTACAGCCCTCTAGAACGTTGCGACAGCTCCCATTCACTTTGAATTGACAATGATTAGATGAATTTTGATGATTTGATAACCGCCCGCTGCGCAATTAACGCCCACTGCCAATGGGAATGACTTTTGTCACTTCAGATTCACTGCACCGTATCACTCCGCAGGTAGTTCGGCCACTTTTAAAGTAAATATTTGCTATGTTGTAACGGCTATTTTATACAGTCTGTTAGAATAATAGTTGTAATAACCCGTAGAATACATGGGATAATGTATTACCAACATGTCACTATCGAAAAATATTTCCCTTCGGGGTGAAACAATACCCCAACGCCGAATGCGGATGTTGTTCAGCCTCGTCGGGAAATATTTTTCTGATAGTAACACGTGGGCAATATATTATCCCTTACTTAGTTTTGAAGGATAATGACATATTTTGCTTATTCTGCTGCTTTACTAAACACCTGGTAAAATTTGCTATATTTTACTTTCTAATAGTATTGTAGTAATGACCAAACTATCCAAGACCAGAGTGTTTAGAGACCAAGATTGTACATACAGTGAAAAACTGTGAGTGAACAAAGTAAGAATTCTCTATTTTAAGATTGAAGCAGAAATGGTGACAAACAGTTTCTGCACTTTGTAGGAATACCACAATTATTTATTTTATTTTCTGTATTCAGCATTCATCAACCGAACAGCAGACATTACAGCTTTAAGATGTTGGTAACAGAAAACCTGAATAAAATGCAGTGACAAAACACTCCATCCTCACCATCCAAAACAAACCCATGAATATATTTGCCTTATGTTTTGTCATGATTTTTGGTTCAATTTGGTTTTGCATGTCATATATTTTTTTCTTATTTCATTCTTTGTAGTTTTGGAAACCAAACTTTATTACTAATGAGTTTACAGACATCACTGCTGCTGGACATATAAACACCTTCACTCTCACCAAATGTGTGGGGGTGGGGGGAGTGTTGTCACTTGTGCGGTGTGTCTGAATGGTCTTGTATGCAGCCGTTGCTAGGTAGCCATTGGAAATAAATTAAGCAACCAATAACTGGTTGCTTTGAAATAGCTCCCTTTCCACTCTAATCAATGGTTTGAGCAAATAACTAGTGGTTTCTACCAGTCTCATCTTAAAATCCTGAATCTGCACAGAGACAAGACCAAGTAAAAATGAATGTAAGACCAAGATGTTAAAGTAGTATTGAGTCTAACACAGATCTTGGGTACTAGAACACTCCTTTCTACTAATATTTAAATTCATTTATTTTAAAGAAAAAAATGACAAAAAACAAAACGCAAAGAAAACATCCATGTAAATATGTTAAAAGTTGACTTTTACTGTATTGTTGCTGCTCTGTAATGTCACAATATGCAGCACATTTTTCATTTTCAGAGTGCCTTTGTCTCTAACCATTTCTAAGCTACAGCTTTTTGAAACCTTGATATCAAAATTATATTTTTTTTTTTGGGAAAAAAAAAAAAAATCAAACACAGCTTTGACCGAAAGAGGAGGAAAAAAATGATTGAATGAGAGTTTCAGAACATTAAGTCAATATAAATCCCTTCCCTGGTACAGGCCCAAGCGAGTCCTGGCAGACACCAACGTCAAGCTGAAGCAGCGTTCGGTGTCCGCATCGACCGTCTGAACCAAGAACTGTCTGCTAAGAGTCGAACCATTCAGGAGCTGAACCGCACAGTGGAGAGGCTTCAGAAGGAGAGGAGGACCATGCTGTGTGTCCCCAACATAAGAGCAGAAGGTCGTTCCACAGAGACCAGAAGACAGCCAGCCCCCACTAAGACCCCAGCTACTGCTAATACAGCAGAGGCACCCGCCACGGAGGAAACGTTTCCTGCTGCTCAGTATGAGAAGATGTACCAGCCCACTGTATTCACAGGTGAGGAGCACATCTGAAGTCATTAAACTGGATTGGTCCAGGAGTCCAAACTGAACATTAGCATTATTATGTCTTTTCTATAGTTCACTCATTGATTTGATTTGAATGCTTTATTACGAACATGTGCAGAGTGCAACAATAATCAATATAACAATAATCAATACAATAATAATAATAATAATAATAATTGCAAGTGATGCCTTAAAATTTCACTCTCTTGCAGTCTTATTTTGGTTATTAATGTGGTTTTACAGTGTCTGTAAATTATTTGGTTCTGCACAGAAAACAAAAACTTGACCTGCCCATATTTGAAAAGATGAATGGTGACCAGAATAGGTTTGAACTTTTTTGTTGTTGTTGAAAATCGATCTTTATTTTTATTTATTTATTTAACAGTGGTCATGGCTCAGGAAGCAGAGCGGGTCATTCAGTAACCGAAGGGTTAGTGGTTCAAATTCCACTCTGTCTTAATCATGTAGAAGACACTTGGCCGTCTGCCTCCACTGCTGCAACTCACACTGGTGTTTGGATACAGATGAATGTTCGGTGGTAGTTGTAGGGGCCGTAGTCATGAATGGGGAAACCACGCTTCTATCAGCTTGCCCCAGGGCAACTGTGGAAACAGATGTAGTTTACTACCACCAAAGTGTGAATGTGTGAGTGAATGAATAATGAATCCACTGCACATGCTTTGAGTACAGTGTCCCTGCATTATGCATTAATAGAAAAGTGCTATATAAAGTGCCTTTTTTTCTTCAATTAAATTGACATTTTATTGTATTCTTACAATAACAAATAACTCCTGGTCTGTATGAAAATAAAAGTATGAAGCTGTTGGAAGTTAAACGGTAACAAGAAAAGTTTACTTTTTGTATTATATAGTCTTGTAGCAAGGATATCGATCTTTTTTTAAATAAAGAACTATGGGTTTTTTCACCATTGCTTATTGTTAACCACAATAGCACTGACAGAAAAAACAAACAAACAAACATGAATGAAATCAGCAGGTGGTTGAATGCTCAGGTGGACAGTACAGGCAGACGCAGAGGTAATAATCGCAGCATATGGTGCACCTTATGCTACTTAATAGGATGGTCCCCATGTTACTGCAGGTTTAAATCTCACATTTTATCCATTTTTCTGACAGGGAGTCATATCTCAGAGGTTTTGCAGGAGAATGAGGCTCTGAAGCAGCGCCTGGAGGTGCTGCAGCTTCAAACTGAGCAGGAGAAGGACACATTAAAGACCGATGTGACGCAAGCCCAGGATGAGCTGTGCAGGTGGGAATGAATAACTGGGTCCATACGGTGCTTGAAATCTTGAAAATGCTTGAATTTCAATATTTTGTTTTCAAGGTTTGAAAAGTACTTGAATTTTAGTTGAGGTGCTTAAAAATGCTTGCGGTTCTAACTCTAATTAATTAATTTGTTTTTAGCATTGAAACTATCAATTTCGATGACAAACCAAAACCGCTTACAGAGAGGTGATGCAGTTTGAAAAATAAAACTTGAAAAAAAAAATTTCCCAGTTATTTTCAGGTAGAATCCAGATCCATCAGTTCCTTTCTGAATGAGTCCAATGACTGGGGTGCTCTAATGTGGTTAGGGAGGGAGTTGCAGATAAAGGGAGCGGGGGAGGGGGAGGGGGGGGGGCAGTGAAATAAAATTCCCTTGTCACCCATGTCCGAAGCTTGGTTCTGGGTGGGGGGTTGGGGCTGTTGTGGGGTCAGAGGTTTCAGGTGCATATGTGAGGGGTGATGATGTTCTTCAGGTAATCTGGGGTGTTTCCATGGAAGCACTGGTAGGTGATGAGGGGCATCTTATAGTCAGTTCTGAAGGTGATGAGGGAGGGAGCCAGTGGAGATTAGGGAGAATTCTTAATATGTTCCCATTTGTGGACTTTTGTCTTCACTGTTTGGGATGGATTTGCAGGTGTTCGAGCCGGTTCCTGGGGATCTAACCCAAGAAACAGATCCTGCATTACAGTAGCCGAGCCTCAACCATAAACTGCAACGGTAGTTTTTGGGGTTTTTTCGATCAAATAACTATGTGCAATGTATCTATCAGGCTGAAGGAGGACTGTACAAAGCAGCTGACCTCCATGAAGGCAGAACATCTGAGGCTGGAGAACCAATTACGAGCCACCTTCGCCCTCGAGCATTCCTCCTCTCAGGTGGCAGAACTCACCAATAAGATCAACACTCAGGAGGTACTGAACAAAATGACAACAGTGTGTAAATGGGAAGAAACACAGTCTTCTATGTCAGAAACATTACAGCTGTTTGGTTTGTATACGTCTGCAGATAACGGTGCAACATCTGCAAGAGCAACTAAAAGAGCTGCAGGGAACCAGGAATGCACTGGCAGTATCCAGGACTCGAGAGGACGCTCTGGAGAAGCAGGTGAGAACGAGTGGGGTGGGGGTGGGGGTGGGGGTCCCACTTTCACATGTCCGAGATCATTTTGCAATATACTTTTAAGACAAACAAAACCCTATAGTTAGAATGTAATAAGCAGTTATCAAAATATCATAAAAGGAATACTCTAGTTTTATTAACTCATTTACCTATTGTTGCCGATCTGTGTGTGAGGAGGAGGATTATTGTTTGGAAGGACTGAGCTTGTGATCACATTTTCTCTCAACTACATGAACAACTTGAGTGAGTTGAGCAAATGTGGGGGGGGGGGCTCAGGGCGAACTAGCAGCAGTTGTGGTTTTCCACTTGTTTAAATACATTTCATTTTATTTTGAATTTATTTTGTATTTTAACACAAAAACACTCAAGAGTAAATAACTGTGCAGTGTATATATCCGGCTCATAAAGCAGAACTTCAAAGCTCTACTGTACTGGGCTTATGCTGCTCCTAAAATCCAATAATTCGTTAAATGCAATTGCGAATACCTATAATTTTAAAAACTATTACAGACACAAAAAGGTTGTCTTATACAGTATCTCATAGTATCATAACATTTTGCAATTATAATCTAGTAGGGTGACACATTTCTTTTGCATTTGTTCAGTCAGAAAGTTTTCGGTTTGACTTTCTCTGCCTCTGACTGAACACGTGTGTCACGGAGTCAGTGGTTTGTGTCTGTGTTCAGCTGACCAGGCTGCTGCAGGAGCTGAAGGAAGCTAAAGACGCTCAGAGCCCAGAGGTGAAACTCCTGTGCGGCATCGAGCGGAAGATCTGCAACATGGAACTCCGACACGAGCACCGGGAGAAAGAACTGCAGCAGGTCAGCGTGTGTCCACACCGTTCTGCAGGGCTCATCGTTCTCCAGATGGAACGTTTTCATTCTCTCTACCCCTTCTACGCTGTCCCTGCAGGTGATCGGCGGATCGTGGTCTTCTCCGGACGTTGATCTGCAGTCAGAGATGGAGCGCTGGAAACGTCTGGCAAAGGACAAGAGCAGTGAGGTGGAGTCTTTCCGTCTGGAGCTGGACTCCATCCTGGACATCCTGAGGCATCTGCAGAGGCAGGGGGTGGTCATCCCTACGCCTGAAAACCCCATCGCTTTGGCTCCACACAGATGAGTTAATGCTCACAGGAGAACACATTCAGAACCAAAACGGTAGCTTATTTAAATCTACAATAGTTTGATAAATAAGGAGTGTCAAATATATGGTCCGTCACAGGCCAGTCAAAGGTTCCAAACAGGCCCACAGAATGAATTTCTGCACTGCAAAAATTCACTAAAAGTCCTTTTAGTTCCACTCTCCAAACTGTAAACTGTATTCTGCCTGTTACTAATTGTTTTGTGCAGTTATAGATCCACTGTGGTCTGTAATGCACATGTATAAATGATACGTGGAGCCATAATACTGTTAAAATCCACCTGTTTTTCCTACGAAACATCAGATTATTCTTATTTTTTGTGAAAGTGTAGTGTATAATAATTGTAAACATTTTTGATTTAATTTAACTTATTTACATTAACAATGAGGGAATATTTGGAGTTCTCATTATTTATAGGTTGTTATTTTTCTTTTCATCGTCTGTCCCACCGGAGATAAAATTGGGCTGAATGTGACACTCCAGCTTTAAACACTTAAGCAGAAAGTAGCAAAAGTGACAACATGTAATGTCATTTGTTGTGTGTTTGGTTTGTATTTAAATTATTGTAACATAGGAGCAATGAAAATAAATATTTTAAAATTGTATTTATGTGTTTTATTGAAACTGCTGCAGTTATTTCACTTAACAGAAAGAAAATGACTTATCTTGCATTTGAAGAACTCAGTGACCAGTCTTCCTCTCATGGTGTTTGGGTCTGTGGGACCCCTTTTAATTTTTCATTAAAAGAAAAACTGAGTAGTTACTATATCTCTGAACAGAGTGTCGGGATATTATGTTTTTGCTGGACATCCTTCATGTTAACACGATAACTTGAATTTATAAAATCCAGGTTGTTTTTTTTTTCATATTAATGACTGCCGTGGAGAGAGAGGGGGGGGGTATTATATTAAGTATTATAACACCACTGCTTCTTGGTTAGAATTTACTAAGGCAGATGAACTTCTGTTGACGTTTTAATTGTTATATATTTGATAATTTAATTTCCAATTATCAATCACAAACAGTAACACTAATACGTTAGATCAAACTGTTCTATGGGGAACTCAACACAACAATTGTAAATAATTTTAGTCCATCCATGTGACTTATATTCCATATTTTTATATGTTTAATCCTCTATCATTCCTGCAACAAAAAAAAAATACAATAAAATCTGTCAATAGTTAAATGTTTAGGCCAAAAAAAAAAAATCTAATCGTAAAATATTCATTAATAGACAGAATCCAAACATCTCCAAAAATAAATGTCATTTGAACATATTCTCCAGGAGCAAAAGCATAAATATGGCTTATAACACACACAAAAAATACCCTAATGAGATTGATGGTGGAAGAAGAAAAATACAAACTCTCAACAAGAAACACATCCTTTGAGTTTCAGGCTTTTGTTTCAGACAAAACTGGAATGTACAACTGACTCTTAAAGCAATCAGTAAGTAATAACATATCTGATTCAGAGTAGCAATCATGTGTTCTTCTGTTTGGAGTGAGTGGGTCGCATACGCCACAGAGCGTGGCTCTATTCTTCCTCAATTCTGCCGTTTTGTCGACTTTATTCACACAGCAACAAAAGAAGCACAGCACAGTTTACAGTTTGATCGATGCAAAGATTACACTGCTCTCTTTTACATCTGCAGCAGAGGGATACCGAGGACGTGTGACAGTTTCAGACATCGACAGAAAGGACGCAAAAAGAACATTTGAAAATAATTGTGTTCTTGTGCCAGTGAGAAAGTACAGGTTGCATAACACTTACGGACATATGTTTTGGTTTGATGATGACTGGACTTAATTGTGGCACTCAGACACAAGCGACACGACATGTCGATCAAACTATTTCTTTTTACTACTTTTCCAGAGTTTTTGTCCTTAAAACCTCTTAAATACAACTTAGAATTTATGATATACAGCTTTCCACAAAGTGTCTTTACAAGTGCTGTCGAACGATAAAAATGTTTCATCAGTTTAACTCATAAAAACCCAAAAAACTACCGCTGACCAAACCCATTTATTGATCTAAATTATTTAATACCTGTTTATCCACTAATTCCATCAATTTATGTCACTAATTGGTAGGGGTGTGACGAGATCTCGCAAGATGTAAATTGGTGAGACTGCTCATTGCGTTAAAATTCTGTTTAATTTGTTATCCAGCAGCAGCCAGAATGACGTCAGAAAACACAGGTTTTACTACTGAAGACGCCCCCACCACTGTTAAATAATTTTTTGTCAGCATTTTGGGTTCCCGGCAGAAATGATAAATGGCAAGAGAGTGAGTGATACAGTAAGACACGGACAATATGCAGATACTATATGGAAACAATGACGTACAGGGTGTAATACGAGCATAATACAGAGACATTTCCAGCAGCACCACAGCTCAGTACTCAAATCAACAACTGCACCTGCCAAGAAAACACCAACAAACCAGACGACACTAACAAACACAGTCACACCTCAACTTCCACAGTCAAGAGCCAGATTTGATTTTGGAAAAAAGAGAAATATATAATTTCATTTTTTATTTCTTATGATGTATGTACTCATGTGTGTTTCTGATGTTTTGTTTTGTAATTTAAAAAAAAATATGTTTAAAGGAATTTTTACATTTTTAAATAATTGTTAAAAAATATTTTAAATTTTTAAAATATATATATTTTTAAATCGAAAACATTTGTAATAGTATTTTATATATATTTAAATGTATTTTTTAGTATGTATGTTTATTTTAATATGCAGGGGTTTTTTTTATTCGTTAATTGTCTGCTCCACTAGCATAATGAAAGGCTCCACCCCCTTTTTGACAGCCTTAGGTGCCTATTTAACCTTTCACCTATGGTTTGTTTCTGTGTATGTCCTTGGCCGTAGGCTGATGTGTTTTTAGTTTTTGCATTGTTTTATTAAATACGTTGTTGATATATATTTTTGAAAATCTCGGAGTGCCTCTGCTTTTTTTTTTTTTTTTTTTTTCTATTTTGGACTTTGACCTCACCCGGTATAAATGAGCACCTGAGTAAAGCGCTTTTTGTTTTGCACATATTGTCTGCACTTGAAAAAAGGAAAAATGTATAATTTTAGTTATCTTAACTTTTATAACGTTTTATTTTAGTTTCAGTTTGTAGAGGAAGAAGTTCATTAAAAGGAAGAAGTTCATTAAAAGTTAATTCTTACAGAATTATAAAATCCATGTGACACTCAGTTAAATAAAAGTCTGTTGTCCATTCATATAATTTGTAATTTAGTTTCGTCTCGTCACACCCCTACTAATTGGTGTAAAATGCACTTCTTCATATTTTCATGCTCATCAGATACGATACATTTGGATGTTCAGAGGCTTCATAGTTGCCATGGAAACACTATCATCTTCTACAAGATTGTCTGGCCAGTAAAACCCGTGGGGTTTGATCAATAACATTATAAGATATTTTATGGATGCACTGGAGATAAAAATGGGATCATGTTAAGATAAAGTTAATTATACTATTGCTTTTGTATCAGTTTGTTTGTTTGTTTGTTTGTTGTAAGCACCTTTTACGCAAAAATGACCAAACCAATTTTCATGACATTTTCAGGAAAGGTGCAAGCTGGTCCAAAATAGATCCTGTAGAAATTTTGGTGAATGTAGGTCAAAGGTCACCAAAAATGTGTTTTTCCGATTATAAGAGATAGGGCAAATCAGGTCAAATGTATGCAAGGGGGAGGAGTTTGTTGTGCTGTGCACCGCTTGTTTTAATTCTGTAATGACAAGGTGGTTGTTTGATGTGTTTTTTAAAAAGGTTTTTTTGTCAGGTTGTCACCCACAGTCTATGGACATTTGGTGGTTGGATGCATGTTTTGGTGACTTTGTCAGTGTGTTTGATGTGGTGACATTTTGCAGCGAAGGACGACACTGATCATCTAACACTCTCCAACTGTAGCTGCTGAAAATGTGAGTTTGATTTGTTTGTTCTGGACATTGTGGATTGTGGGATATGAAGTCTTTCCCACACTCAAACATGATGCTCATGCACTTGTTCTAAAAGAAGGAAAAAAGAGGACGATGAGGAAGTCCATTTGCAGCAGCTGTAGCACCATGGTGGACCGTTTGTACATATAAATAATATGGCTGTGAAAGGATTATAATTTTAAAAAGATTAATCACAGGTTTGCTTTGGATCAATTTTTTTGATTAATCTTGATCAAAACACTTAATGTCAGTCGACTGTTCTGTCTCATGCTTTTTTTCCTGTACTGAAATTTCCCACAAAATGTACAAAAAGATGCTAAGAAATACAAAAATGTATCTAACACAAACAACTGATGAAAAATTCTAAAATTCTAAAATACAAAAAACACACAAAAAAAGATAAAATATCCAAAATATGGGGAAAGATTATTTATATATATATATATATATATATATATATATATATATATATATATATATATATATATATATATGAAATTAACGTGTTTATTCAACAACTACACCAGTTTCAACAAACCAACTGTGAACAACTGTTCCATTTAATTGCATTTTTTTAATCTGATTAATCATGATGATGAATTAATCCACGTTAATGCATTAATTTTGACAGCCCAAATAAATACCCATTTTTAAGTAATGAATTCACAACAATTCAGATTTTCAGGGAATTATACAGTCATCAAAATGTAATTATTAATCTTACATGACATTTGTGCAGTTCCACACTTTGTAAGAATTTGACATTGAACCTTTAAAAAAGCAAAACCAAAAGACTAATATTAAAATCAGAATTGAGTTGAAAGGCTTTTCTACAGTCAAAAACAGGAGAGGAACTATAAAATATGGGTGTGGGTTTTTTTTTTTTCCATTTTGTATTCCATGTAAGAAAAGAAAATCACCAGAAAACAATTGCGTGACTGAATGAATCGTCATGGTTAAAAATGAATAAATAAATAAATAAAATCTGGTTAAAAAAAAAGTCCAATGCTGCAGTTTTTTCATTTGTGGAGTTGTTTTGTCCACATTCTCCTAAATCAATGTCATGACCTGAGTTTTTACAGCTGATGAAACTCCGCCCTCTGCTCTAATCATTCAGGTGGTCATTGCTCCTGTTGCTCTGGTCCCGCCCCTCTAGAATGATTGGCAGCTCAGACTCCCCCAGCAGCAGGTCGTCGTCACCCACAGTCGAACTTTGTTCTGAACTCACAAAGTTGGGGATGTTGAAGTGGGCCAACAGGACGGCTGCGTCCTTCTCTGTCCTGTTACCTGTGACTGCCACTTCCTGCAGCAGCACGCCGTCCTCCACCTCCAGTCCGCTACTGTGGGACCCCCTCACCCCCACCCCCCCTCCGTCCACAACACCCAGGCCTGTGGTCCACAGGGCTCTGGAGCTCCTCTGATCCTTGCTGGAGGTGTAGCACTGAAAGACACAACGGGATGTGTCCACGCCGTGTGGGTGTGGGGGAGGGGTTTCATTATTGAGGTTAGTGTCCAAGTAGCCAATCAGGCGAGCTCGCTTCTCACATTGTTGTCCACTGCTGCAAACAGGAAATGAAAACACAGAAGACACATTTAATTTACCTCTTTTCTTCCCTCTTTGGATCAAAGAAACAATTTATTGTAGGCCAACTGTAAGTCGTACTTGTCATTTTTGACAAATACACATGGGTATCCGATCTGTGGATATGAATCTATTGACAGCTATCTTACACCATATGTTTCCATCTGTTGATTTTCACCATAATTCACTGAATGTTGCCTTTTCTGTAATAATCCATTCCCATACAACTACATAATTATTTTCCAAATCCATTTTCATTTTATCTCTTAAAGGAGTGATATTTAGCTTTAAAAAAAAAAAAAAAAAATAGAATTATGCATTTTAAAACATTTCCCTGTCGTTTACATAAATTGCAAATGCTCTGCTTTGATCTGAATACATTAATTCAACTCCACAGGTCCATCTTCAACCCTATTTCCTTTTTTTTTTTCTAAGACAAAGTAAGATGTAGATTTTTGCAATGGATGAATGCCATCACAAACGAATGTACAAATACAGACACAGAACCTGCCCCCCCCTCTAACTTCCATTATGGTAATTTTCAACAATAATTACCTATAACAAACCTATAACTCTTACAATGAATCTCCACATGCATTATTGAGTGATCACAAGTACCTCTTCTATATGCAAATAAGTATGGAAATGTCTTGTAAATGGAAACACTCATCCACGTCTCTGCATCTGATTCTATGTACAGTAACATTCTTCCCTGTTTTTCCCTCAGATACAGTACATGACCATGGTTGTATGTTGTAGCCCCCAACATTAAAAAAAAGCACAAAGAGTTTTTCTACGTGGGTGGTCTGTCGGAACTTTAAAGCTGTGTTTCCTGTGGTGGTGTCAGGATTCTCAGATGTCCATCCAGCAGGCAGTGTAAATATTGACTCATTCCTTATGGAGGCACTGATAAACAGAGCTCTTAATAAGGCAGCAGGATGATCATTCTGTTTCAGCTGCCAAAACAACCTGGCATGCTGCTGTTTTTGTGCATTTACAGGACCCAGCAGATGTTCTGTCACACTCAGCTGTTCTCTGGAGCTCTTACAGGTCTACGTTAATGGCACCAGTGGACTGGACATATTTTTATTTTTGTTTTGGTGAATGCAGCTTTAAATAATGTCAGGTTCTTTTCCATATAGAAATGGGATAGAAAAGGAGAGACAGGTATTACACTGCAAATAAATAGATGTAGAGAAATATTACTCTAATTTTAATTTATTCATTTGACATATTATTTATTTATTTATTTATTTTTGCTTCATTCAAGTAAAAAATATCTTGGGTGTTTTCATTTTTTGTTTTCCTTTCGTTTTACGGTGACCGACAGGGGAAAATTCACTGCAATGACAAAAAAAAAAAAGGCTGCAAATACAAGAAAGATGGAACAACCAAAAACACAAACACATAAAACAAATGCAACACAAGTGAAGCTGCAAGAGAAAAAAAGAGTAGGTAAAAAACTTTGGTGAACTTAAAAAAGAACAAGACCTGGGCCTGAATGTTGGAGAATGAGGTAATAACTGATGAAGAAGATGAAACAAAATTGGACATTTTGAGGGGGGAGTTAATGTTTTTTTGAGTTTCTGTGTTTTGGTATTTGCAGCATTTGTTTTGGAGGTTTGTACATTTTTGCTTCTGCTTAATTTCTGTTATTGCAGCATTTTTCTCTTGCCGGACACATGTGTTGCATTTGTTTTATGTGTTTGTGTTTTTGGTTGTGCATGTTTCTTGTTAGCAACGTTTCGTGGGTGCTGTGTGTTTGCCCCCGTAAAAATGTTCTCCACTGTATCGGATATTTTTCTCATTTTGAGTCAAAATATCTCATCACAGTTAAAATAAGACAGAATCACCTAAGGAGTAACTTTTCAGTGAGATATAAGAATTTATTTATAGACAACAGATCTAGAAACAAAGATATTTTTCGCTTTTTTTCATTGACAGAATTTTCTTCTTTTTTACTAGTTTTTTAGAGGGACATTTTTCCAGTATATAACTGGAATACAAAAGGAGAGAAGCAAGTATTCAGGCTGCTGTTAGAGTAGCATTTCCCTGGTTAATAACCTTCCTCTTTCCATTTTTTCACTTTGCCTTGATGACACTATTTTCATCTGGCTAATGCATTGTGACTCACTCAGGATGTGGAGCTCCGGTCTTGGTCAGAAGCGTGAGGAGGAAAAACATAAAAATGACAAAGACAGCCAGGCCGACCCAGAAACCGATCACTATGGAATCTGCAGAGCAACAAAAGGATACAAAAAAGAGTGAGTGATGACAGGGGAAATTCACACTACACATACTGACTCATCAGAGTCATGTTCCTCATCGTTGTGGTTATCCTAGTGTCAAAGTTATAACCTGCAGTTGTTCCACAATCACATACTGACCTTTAAAAAAGTGTCTGAGCAGTTGAACTAGGTACAATTCCATGACTACTGTGCATATTTTCCTGATAGTAACGTTTGCAAAACCTGGTGTGACTTTTTTGTCCATTCCCATTATGTTTGCTCTCTATCTAACTATCCTTAAGTGATTTATCATCATCTATTACAGTATTCTCCTTTGTATATTGACTTTTTTATTTAATCTACTGAACATGTAAATGTTCACCAACAGTCTGATTAAAGTTGAGAAATATATCAACTGATGAAAAAGTGACATTTTCTGTAAAATCTTAACATTAACGGAACACAAACTGTGTCTATCCACTGTTATTGATCTAACTCCAGTGGGTTTTACTGGTGAATCAATGAAGGTGTTTCCACGTTCACTATGGAACCTCTGAATATCCACGTGAATTACATATGATGACCATAAAAAGATGACAAACGACTTCTTTTTTTTTTTTTAGAAAGTACAGTATCTGCTTCAGACATTAAATGTGCTAAATCCTGCATACTTTAATAAGATAAATGAGAAAACAAATGACAAAAGTGTTGGTTAGTTCATGTTTTTATTATATATGATAGTGTGTTATTCCACATATATGGTGGTTTATGTACATGTATACAATGGATTTGTAAATATTCCACTAGAATACACTGTAAAGCACAGGTGTCAAACATAAGGCCTGGGGGACCAAATCCGGCCCACCAAAGGGTCCAACCTGGCCCATAGGATGAATAAGAATGAAGATATTAATGGTGTAAAAATGATCTGAATTCAGGTTCTACATACAGAATAATTGGAACTCAATTGGGTCAGAGCAGTAAAATATGATCATAATTACCTGTTTTAATTTTAAATAATGAAAACTGCAGTTTTTAATGTAAAAAAGGTGCAATTACAAAAATCTGAATAAATACTCAAACAAATATGAACCAGCTGAAATATCTGAAGAGAAGTGTAATTCTACAAATATTCTGCCTGTTACTAAATGTTTAGTGTATTTGTAATTGAAATGTAAGTTGTTCGGCACATGTGCTAATGACAAACTGATAGACTGTTGCAGAAAATGGTTCAAATGTCACTTGTTTTTCTTAAGGCGTGTCAAGTTGTTGATGTTGTTCATATTTTGAGGGAAACATTAAAGATGTAAACATTATCAGGGTGTAATTTTACTCTTTTCGCTGTTATTATTTTACTAGTCTGGCCTTTTTCAGATCATATTGGGCTGAATGTGGCCCCTGAACTAAAATGAGTTTGACACCCCTGCTGTAAAGTGAATGGATCATAATGTGCAGAGAGTGTTTGGAAGTGGATCTGAGACCAATATTCCTTTGTTAATTCTAAGAATTTCACATTTTCACCCCATATTTGACTTGAGTTTTCTTTATTATCAGTAACTCACATGTGGTAACATTTCATTAGTTTTATTCCAGAAACATCTTACATGTAGACCAGTGTTATTTACATGTATTGATGGTATTAATGGATCAACAGGATTCATACATGTACATGCTTTGTTCTATGGATAAAAAAAACATAAATCCAGATTAGTCCAGAAATATAACTGAATCTCTATATAGAGTTACATATTTAGTGATATACAACCACATGCTATTTTAAGAGAAAAATAAAAACGTCATGTTTAATTTGATTGCCGCAGTAAATCTCTGAAAAGCCAGGGCAGCAGCGATGGAGGAACATTTTGCATTGAGTTAGTTTAATGGAATTGTGTCAGATCAGTGACAAGATTGAGTATAAAAAGAGCATCTTGGAGAAGCAGAGTCTGTCGGAAGTAATGATGGACAGATGTTCACCAATCCGCCGAACACTGCATCCATAAATATTGAACAATTTTACAATAGCATACATTGTATCTGTGTGCACCTCATCATCTGTAAGGTGTTTTTTATAATCACACAATGGTGAGAATCTCTGTATGTGAGGGACAAAGATTCAAATCAATACAACATGCATGTGATTTTTGAGTCCTCAAGAGTCACTCCAGTACAAAGATGTGAGATGATTCTATAATGGGATCAGGAACACCCCCAGAAATCTCTGCATAAAATTACAGTCCACTGTGTTGTCCATAAATACAGGTTAAAGCCCTTTTATGTCAACACCAAAGAAGAAGCCATATGTAAAAGTGATGTAGAAATACTGCTGTTTTCTCTGGAACAAAACTACTTTCACTCATAAAGACCCAAACATCCAATTAATACCCGTTGTTCCACTAATTATTATATCAATACATATAAATAATTGGTGTAAAATGCATCTTTTCATGGTCATCATGTAAGGCCCATTTGGATGTTCAGAGGCTCTGTAGTTACCATGGAAACACCCTCATCTTCTCCAACATTGATTCACCACTTGGATCAATGACAGACACTGGGTTTGTGTTCAGTTAATACTGTGGTTCACAAAGTTTTTTTTGACTCATGACTCAATCATTTTAACAAATTTCTGGCGACACAAGACATTCAAAATGGATACTTTTTTTTTTTTTTAGGCTAAAGTTAATTTGTTTTTTAATTGTGTAATTATTTGCTTTACTATGTTGCAATTAAAGGTTAATTTTAGATGATATTAGCTTATATACATGAGGGGACAGAGCCTTTTCTGTCGTAACCCCAAACCTCTGGAAGTCATTCCCTCCAATCATCCGTCACTGTTTCAACCTCAACGCTTTCGAATCCCTTTTAAAAACTCATTTATCTAAGATTACTTTTAATGTTTGATTACTTTTATTCTGTGTGATTTAATGTGTGATTGCTTTGTTTTTATTGTATTTGGCTCTTATTGTACTATTTTCACTTCATGTAAAGCATCTATGAGTGCCATGAAAAGCGCTATACATGTACAAATGAAATGTCTCATCCCGTCATCTGAACCCGCTTTATCCTCACTAGGGTCACTGGGGTCACTGGGGGCCTAATCCAGCTGCAGTGGGTGAAGGCGGGGTACACCCTGTATGAGTCTCCAGTTCATCTCAGGGCTGAACATATATAGACAAACAATCACTGTCACATTCACACCTATGGGTAATTTAGATTAACCAATTAACCTATCAGTGCATGTGTTTGGATGGTGGGAGGAAACTGGAGTACCCACAGGGAGAACATGCAAACTCCACACAGAAAGGTCTGGTGTGGGAATAGAACCAGTGACTTCTGCCTGTGAGGCACGAGTGCTAACCACTGCACCAACGCACCTCCCTAAATAAAATTCATCATCATCATCATCATCACCATCATCACTGAGTATAGTTACTTTTGAAAGTAATCTGTTATGTTACTACGTCACCTATCAATAAAAATAACACGTTAGAACACTCATCCATTACCAACAATTAACCACAGCAGCTCACACACACAGTCTCCTTTAGATCAGTTTTTCCCAACCCTGGTCCTCAAGGCACACTATCCTACATGTTTTAGATGTTTCTCACTCTAACCACACCTGATCATCCAGCTCTGTAGAAGAATGATAATGACCATCAGGTGTGTCCTCAAGGACCAGGGTTAGGAAATACTGCTTTAGATGAAGCCAAAGTACTGACTACTGTATATGAATCACTCATGGAACCATAATGTAACTGCAGGATAATGAAGGAAAAGACAGTCGGCATGTTGCAGATGTTATTTAACACTAGTCATTTGGTTACACAAGCATTAGCCCTAAACAAGGCTACCTCAATTTCTACTGTACTTGACAGTATTTATTTTTTCCAAGTGCACAAGTATATGTAAACAAAGTGCCAAATGGGTAGACATTCATCCTTTAAGAATTAGAAATTTAACAGCTGTCATAAATATAATAGCCTAATAAAAACTACAAAACTGTACTAAACACAATGTTCAAAGGCAAATTTATTTGTATAGCACATTTCATGTACAGGACAATTCAAAGTGCTTTACATAAAACATAAGAAAATGTAAATTATCAAGAAGCATTAAAAGACAATTAAAATAAGAGATAAAAATATTTTTTAAAAAAACAATAGAGAATCTAAGTAAAAGCTCTAGTGAACAGTAATGTTTTCAGGCCTGATTTAAATGAACTGACAGTTTTTCTCAGACCTCAGGTGTTCAGGTAGTTTGTTCCACAGATGAGGAGCAGAACAACTGAATAATGCTTCACTTTGTTTGGTTCTGATTTTAGGAACACACAGTAAACCTGTTCATGATGACCTATGACCTCAAGGCTCTGATGATGCTTCATATGGAACCAGCAGGTCTAAGATGTATTTGGGTCCAAGGCCGTTTAGTTCTTTATAGACCAGGAGGAAGATTTAGAATTCTATCCTTTGACCCACAGGAAGACAATGTAAGGATTTGAGGACCGGTGTGATGTGGTCCAGTTTCCTCCTACTGGTCAGTGTTTTGGATCAGCTGATTGATCACCTGATTGGTTTTTTTGTTTAGACCAGTGAAGACACCTTTGCAATAATCTAATTTACTTAACAACTTAGCCGTCCATCAAACATAAATAAACCAATACTAATGCACCAAAGGAAATCCCGCCCCTACCAGCTATGTTTGCGTCAATCAAAAAGTCAGGGAGTACAAACGAAAAAGGCTGGAGTCGTAATAAAGGAAAACGCCAACAACCAAAACTTGTAATGTAGTGGCAAAAAGTTAACTCTTATACTGCACTTAATCCTTTGAAAACAAGAAGCAAACAAGACAGCAGACCACCGACAAGGCTTGATATGACGTCAAAACATGAACCCTAGGTGTTGACCCATCTGATGTCTGAAGGTGAGACAATGTGAATGAACCCCCCCCCTCACGAAATTCTATTTTGTCTGAATCCTCAGATATTACCACTGATGTGTTTTAACTGTTGACCTTTAGTGCGACCTTGACCTTTGACCTTCATTGCTCAAACTCTAATGGGTTCTTCCTTGACCCATTATCTATCATTCCTGAATGTTTCATCAAAATCCAGTCAGAACTTTTTGTCTAATCCAGACGAACGGACCCGAAATTAAGACCTTCTTGGCGAAGGTAATAAAATAGCTGAGTCGTGCATACACAGAACGAAAACGCCAAGTAATAATAAGAATTTTTCTTCAATTATATGAATTTTGAAATTGTCTGGTGCCAAAATTGTAATTACGATTAAAATTCGATTAATTGCGCCACTTTATTAGATATAGATAATAATTAATTTGGGAATAGGCCCTAAAGTAGCTCTGGGTCTTTATGGGTTAAAATTCTTCTAAAGTGTAAAAAGTTGCTTGTGGTCAATGAACAGAAATGTGAAATTATTTTTAGAAACCATGAATGTGTATCTGAACAAAAAATGAAAGGGGCCACGTTGGTACTGGAAATGAACAATTTGATCACATGTTTGTAGAACCTTTTTATTTTTTCCAATGCAGTGATGATAAAAGGATCTGCCTTTACTTTAATCTGCTCTAGTGATTGATTCTTTTTCAACATATTGTCATTCAGGTGTGAGAAGACGAACATTCTACCCCTATCTTTGGACTTCAAGTTTTTCAGGCTGCAGAAAATGTAATCAGTAAGTGTTAGAATTAACCAAAAATCACAGTTTTGTTTGAGACAGATTGATGATTGGACATATTATTAACATTTGTGTCATTATTACTGTTGATCGTTCTCCTTCAGTCAGACGTGACTGTAATCCTCAACATCCCAGGCTTGACATGGAAGTGACATCTCTATTCTCCACAGCAGCAGCTCAAAACAGTGTCAGCTTCATCTATATTTACATCCATTCATATAATTTGGACTGAGACAGCTGCAGAATAAATATATCTGTTGTGAAATTATTTCATTTCCTTTTGCAGTTCTGCTTAAAAATGCAAACAGCAAAATACTCCTTAACAACTAAAAGGTCTGGATTAATGGATAAATAGTGTCTGATGATGCTGTTTTCTCTGTATTTGATATAAATATTCATCATTATCAGCTTAATAAGTCAAGGCTGGATAAATATTCAAAACCACAGCCCTAGAGTCTTCATGATTGATTTAGAGAGGACTGTGTTTGGGTCCGTCTGTATGACTGTCTGCACTAGTAACTCAAAAAAAAGAAAGAAAAATAAATAGTACATTTTGACATTAATGCTTTCTACTATCTCTGTCTTCCTGGAAAACAGGGTCCAGATCTGGAAACTTCACCACTGGGAGATGAAGCCTTTTATTTTTTTTGTGATTTTTTTTTTTTTTCTTTAACATACAAAACCTATTGTAGTTAAAATAAATACTTTATATTTCTTCAAATCACTCATGCTTATAGATAGATAGTTAATTGTGTGTAGGTATTATAAAGTGTTATCTATGTATTAACCATTTATTACCTATTCATAAATGGGTTGTTCATTATGTATTAACCATTTGTTAATGTCTTGTAAAGTGTCTTCCAAAGATAAATGTAAAATTAGATTATTTGTAACCAACAGGTGCAGTGTTTGTATATCTGCTTTACAGGTAAACAAATAAACAGTTGTAAACACTCCACCTGTTGGTTAAAAATCATCACATTTTAAATTGACAGTAGTATGAACCTTTATAAGACATTAACAAATAGGTAACAAATGGTTAATACATAATGAACAACCATTTATAAATGGGTAATAAATGGTTAATACATAGTCAATTGTGTGTAGGTATTATAAAGTGTTATAGATAGATAGATAGATAGATAGACACTATACATACAAACCCAATATTAATTTCCATTTTTCATTTATTTATTTATTTCTAATATGCAACAGCTTAAACGATTGCACTCAACTAATATAAAAACAAATGCATGAAAAACAAAAACAACACATAACAAAACATTGCTTTGTTTGCATATTCGAAAAGGAGTGGGAAGAAGCAAAACTTATTTAATCCCACCCCTTCTCCTAAAAAACAAACAAAAAATCATAATACATTAAATGTGTATAAAACAGAACTAAATAAATAAACAGGGGAAATCAAACAGTAAGGTGAAATAATACACTGTTACGTGCAAAGTAAATTGGATTTTTTTTTCATTCGGCATAAAATCGTTGAAGTGAACTGCACAAGGGAAATAGTTTTTGACCAGAATTTTAACATCAGACAGGGGTGGGGTTTTTTTTTTTTTTTTTGGGAAAGTTTAATGGAATGTGACAGGAAATATTCCATGTATCTGAATCCTTTCCTGTACAATTCCCTTGCTTAATTAACTATAAACACATGAAGTATGAACAGGGGGTCATTCTGCAGAAATGAGGTCATCTATAAAACTGTCAGATAAAAAAAAAAAAAGACTTAAGTTTATTTCTCCCACTTTTTTGTCCTTGTTCTGCTTTTGACCAATTTCATTCCACTAAAAGCGGTGGACTGAAACTATCCAACATTTGGAGACCCACTGTACTTTAACCCATAAAGACCCAAACATCTACCACCTTCCAGAACCATCTTCTGATCTAAACTGTTTAATACCTGTTCATTCACTAACCTATCAATACACGTAAATAATTGGTGTTAAATATAGTGATGCATCTTTTCATGGTCGATCCATTTGTTATAGTTACCGTGGAAACACCATCATTTTGTACAGCACCGATTCACCAGTTGGATCAATGACAGTGGATGGAGTCACTGGGTTTATGTTCATTTAGTGATATTTTGTTGGAAAAGCCACTTTTTCCATAAGTTTTCTCTGTTTCTTATGTAATAACCCTTAACTTTAACCTAAGATTTTGATGAACATTGGCATGATCAGTAAACTAAATGTAGGAAATTGACATGATTTTCACTAAAAGAACACAAATGACAGAATATTATAATACAATAAATGATGATAAATCACTTAAGGATGATGAAATGTAGAGAAAAATGTATGTGGGAATTGACACAAATGTCAGACTGGATCCTTACAGGTCAAAAAAGGTTAAAAACCTGGGAGTTTTATTTGACTGTGAGCTTAGCTTTGGGCCAAACATAAGGGCCGTTACCAAAACTGGTTTTCATTATTTACAAAATATTGCCCTTTCTCCCTCGAGCCAGTGCAGAGACTTTCACGCATGTATTTGTAACCAGCCATAATCAATTACGCCAACGCTCTCCTTTCTGGTGTTTTCCCGAAAAAGACTTGTGCCACTGCAGCTGCTGACGAGGACCAGATAGAGAAAGCATATCACACTGGTGCTCAGGTCTCTGCACTGACTCCCTGTAAGATTCAGGATCCATTTTAAAGTGCTTTTATTAGTTTAATGGTCTTAATGGTTGTGGCCTGTTTAATTATCAGATCTGCTTTTAACATATGAGCCTCAGGTCCTCGGGTAGTAAGCTTTTAATTGTCCCTAGAGTTCACACCAAAACACATGGTGAGGCCTCATTCAGTTTTTATTTGTCCAAACTATGGAACAGTCGACCTGAGGATCTGAGGTCCGCTG